>PITA01002925.1:0-149481 GCA_004023965.1 Spilogale gracilis
CAAATGACACGTCAAGTCCAATCCCCATTCTCTGTGAACGCGGCCTTATTTGGAAATAGGGTCTTGGTAGATCTAATTCCTTAACGTGAGGTCACAGGGGATTAGGATGAGCACTAATTCAGTGATGGCATCCTTTGAAAAAGGGGCTGGGAGCACAGATGTGCACAAAGATAGCCACTGGGTTTATGCTGCAGCCATCAATAAACACCAAGGATGCCAGCAGCCATCAGGAGGAGGGCGTGAGCCTCAGCCAGAGTCTTCCTAGGGAGCAGGGCCCTGCTATCTTGATTCCAACCTCTAGACTCCAGAACCATGCATTGATACATTTCCACTGTTGTAAGTCGGCCACTTTGGGGCCCTTTGTTACGGCAAGAATCGGGGAACAATGCAGGTGACAAGTGCATTAATAACAAAGCCCCCGGGGCAGTTCTTATCCAGTTAGTCATGTGTTTTGCATTTCTGGCCACCAGCATTTATTTTCAGAGACTCACTCTCTACCCAGCGATACCAAATACGAAAAGACCCTCTTTTAGGTCTCAAGTGAGTGTGGCTGATGCACTCATACCAACAGTGGCCCCAGAAGTGACACCAGGGCTGAGGAATGGCCAGGCTTGTTGGGAGATACTGACTCCTGCTTGTCACTCCCTCCCAGTCCAGGTCTGTGATCTGGCTGGATCTTGAGGTCTGACAGTTGTGTTCACCTTCTCCTCCCACCCCCAGTGTTCCCAGAGAGCTCTGGATAAAGGCAAATGTGTTTTTCATCAAAAGCTGCTCACAACCACCCGGGTGCTTACTGCTAATTCCTTCTTAAGTCTGTCCTGAAGGGCCTACCCAGTGTAGGGCCAGCTGCTGGGCACAAGTAATATGTTTTAATCGGCTGCAGTAAGCTCTTCAAGACATTTTAAAGTAGATGATGAGACTCAAGGCGTCAGGGGTCCAGCAGTTCGGCTTTGTGGCTGGGCAATAATTTGTGAAAATATCTATCACAAGGCGTGTTTGTGACTCTACTGAAACTATCTGGGAACCCCTGTAAAATGTAAAAGAAAAATCTCTGAAATACAAGAAAACACACACAATGAGAAGAAATGCAAGAGTTTTATTATAATCATTATTATTCTCGAGGTTCATAACTGATGAACTCATTCAGGAAAATATTTTGCATATGGTGATTTAGAGCCCAGGGAGACATGTGAGAAGTAGTGAAAAGGACATGAACAATGTACCTTGGAAAAGAGCGCTGGCTCCGGGTTGCAAAACCAGAAAGCATTAAGGATGTGCTTGAAATTGTGAATTTCATAGGGGAGGGTATGGTGGTCTGCAGAGGTCTGACGCAGCTCCAGGAGGTAGCTGGGCAGCTGCTGGCTCGCTGTGCTCCCAGGGCATGCTGTCCCTCCGCCCCCAGTCTGCATCTCTGCAAGCCGGTTTATACCAACATGTCAGCATTTAAGAAATACCAGGTGTGACCACAGGGCGCATTGAGGGTTAGACCCTGCCTCCCAGCAAATCAATGAGAAGGGAAACCGAACACTGCCTGAAGCAGGGCTGTGCTTCTCTCTCTGGGAAGGGCGAGATGGCTCTGATGAGGTCTGCATTTTTACCGGTTGGCCAGATGCGGCTTTGATCAGGCCATCAGCCAGGCGGGGGAACGCACGCCCGCTGACCCGCAGCAGATAGGGCTGCTGGTGAGTGGGACGTCGCCACCACACCCAATACAAGAGCATTTTCTCTGAAGACTGCGCCATCTGAGCAGGGCCAGCCCTTTGGCTCTTCAGAAATATAAAAGCACTCTATAGCCGTGAGCCAGGGAGCAGTCTAGGGTAGCTCCAGGCAGGAAAGATGGACTGAAAGCACAGGAAATTGGGACTCACCCAGGTGGACACAGGTCTGGGCAGACCCGCACTTGCATAGAAGGATTTCGGGGCAGCTGGATGGCCGGGTTTTTCCTAGTTAAATCAGAACACGGTGTTTCCACCTTTCTCTGGGGAGATAACAGACAGGCTCTCTCATCTGGTCTTTCACAAAGTAATGCTCTTGCTTTAGTGTTCCAGAACTAGCTTTACGTCTGTTCGGTGGTCAGCTCTAGGGGGATCCTGAACCATGCAGCTTTCCCTGATCGCCCTGCTGGAGGCTGTCTGGATCAGGAGGCAGTGCCAGACTTGGGATGCACGCTGCGCTCTCCTCCCAGAAATGCTTCCTTCGGGCAGACTGCCTAGATTTTAATTTTCCAGGAGGTGGCTCCTGAGATTAAAGAGCCATTTCAATGATGGGAGCCTCTCTTTGGCTTTTCCCAGGCCTGCCTGGTGTGTCACACCCCCCTCCCTCCCCCCGCCCCATTCAGTGACCGCCTGTCACATAGGGAGGGGAATTCAGGGATGCTGGTGTCACTTTCACCAAAAACATTCCCTGCCCCGCCTTCCTGAAACCTACCCCATAATTAACGCTCGTTCTCCCCTAGCTGTTAAGACACGGTGTCCTGTTACTAAAAAGTATGAAGTGGGCGACTTTTCACTTTGGCCTTCATCTACCTTGTCCTCCCACGTGTATGCCCTCTTGTTTTTAAGACCAGAGGCAGGGCCTTCAGCGACCGCTGACAGAGACGTAAAG
The DNA here is from genome assembly GCA_004023965.1 of Spilogale gracilis. Taxonomy (NCBI): domain Eukaryota; kingdom Metazoa; phylum Chordata; class Mammalia; order Carnivora; family Mephitidae; genus Spilogale; species Spilogale gracilis. Next base: position 2,605 of record PITA01002925.1, read on the forward strand.
TTGAGTTCTGGATACTTCCCTGGACTGAGGTCTGGACAAGTTTGGCTTATGGCACTTGCAGGGAAACCATGATCCTCAAAGGCCACCAACCGGGGCCTCCCTGGACACAAGGTTGGGGGTCAGATCCCTTCTAGTTTCAGATACAGAAATTTAAGGCAAAGGCAGGGGCACTTGGCTTGTCTTAGATTTCCCAGTGGAGCAGTGTTTTTGAAGAAAATGCCGGTTCTTTCTGCCGGGGAAAATAGAAAAGGCTGGAAAACCGAGGCACTGCTGGCGGAGGTGCTGGGTCCCCGCTGCTCACTTGCGAGGCTGCTGGATGTGCTGGGTTCTTGGGGACGGATGCTTGTCTATGGAGGCGTGGGGCTTCTGGTGAGCCACCTGTGCAGCCGCTGGGGGGAAGTCCTTGTCACCCTGGCAAGAGACAGAAGACGCTGGCTTACCCAGAGTGGACGGCGGGACGATGCGACAGCGAGGCTTCCCTGCAGGGTGGCTGATGGCATGGGGACCTGCCGGCAGGGACTGGGGTTTCCTGCGACTCTGGGGGTCCTGAAGCTCTCTGGAGAGCACAAGAGGGCACGAGGCTCAGGAACCATCAGGGGAAGTGGGGGGAGAATGCTTATGGTCCCTGCCCCTTGCCATGAGCTCAGGTCACCATGGGACTTCCCTCGGAACTAGGCTGGTCTGGGGCGGCTTTCCTTTGCGAGAGCTATCCTTGTGACCTTTCGAACTGGGGGCAAGATAACCAAATCCAGTGTCTTCAATTCTAATCTGCTGCCACAGCCGAGTCAGGGCACTGGTTGGGAAGGAGACACACACGGCAGGGGCAGAAAGCTGTAATGTGAAGCCAGAGTCAATGTGCCGAGTCGCAAAGAAGGAGCCCGGCTGTTTGTCAGGAGGAACTGCCTTCTTGTGCCCGTGGTGCATATGCAGCCATGGCCGAAGCCCGGGCCACCGCGAGTGGCCTAGAGCCACAGTGTGGTCTGGCTGAGCCAAGGGGCTGTGGGCGACTTTGGACGTGGGTCGGCATTTAGTTGTCTCTCATGCAGTAGGTGTGCCACCCGTCAGTCCCGGGGCCCTGGGCTGAGCTGTTCTGAGCCCTCGCAGGGTCTTCACCCATCATACGCTAAGGGTGTGAGGGTCCTGTGAGCCACAGGGCTGTGGAAGGGCTACGGTGCCCTCCCTCAAACACAAGTTTGCTGATAGGTTGTTAAAAAAAATGCTGATGGAGGGAGCGCCTGGGCGGGGTAACTGGTCAAGCCTCTGAATTCTGGTATTGGCAGGTCATGATCTCAGGGTCGTGAGATCGAGCCCCACCTTGGGCTCCATGCTCAGCACGGAGTCTGCTTGAGATTCTCTCTCCCTCTCCCTGCCCCTCCTGCGCGTGCTCACGCTCTCTAAAGTAGATAAATAAACACTGAAATAAAAGAAGTCTTCTTTCTCTGGGTCTCACCAGAAGAAGGGGCTCCTGAAAGGGGAAGGGTTTTGTTTTGTCCAAGGGTCGGCGAGCATTTCCTGCGAGGGGCCAGGGAGTAACTACTTCAGGTCTGGGGTCACTCTCTGCCGCTGTGGCATGAAGGCAGCCAGACACCTGAACGGCCGCGGCTGGGTGCCGCTAGGACCTCACCCGTGCACACGGGATGTGAATTTCACGTAATTTTCATGTGCCACAACATACACATCTTGAGTTTTTCAACCATTTAAGATGAAAAAAACATGCTCAGCTCATGGGTTGCCCAGAAACTCTGGGCCTAGGGGATGCCCAGTGAAGCCCTGGTTGAGTCTAAAGACAAGAGGGAGCACAGGCGAGGGGGGGCAGCAGCTCCAGCTCCTGGGTGTGCGTCATGCGGTCACCACTCCACACAGTGCTCTCGACAGCAGCGCCCCACAGACACGACACAGCCCAGGGGCCCCCGGGACCCCGACAGAGGAATGGGGTCCGATAGGAGGAGTCCGACCCCATGCCAAGGGTTAGACAAAAAGGCTCTTACCCGGGCGATCACCCCGGAGATGAACACGGTCGGCTTGGGCGGGCTGCAAGACAAGAAGGGAAAAGGCGATTTCAGGGAACAGAAGTGGAAGGAGGCAGGCAGAGGGAGTGTGGAGGAGGCAGGTTTGGACGGTGTAAGGGACAGTGACCGAGGAGCAGGGAGGAAAGGGAACAAACCTCCTCTTCTGAATCATTTCTCCTCCCCAGGACCAGCTGGGGTCCATCTCCCAAGGTCAGTTCAGGCAGGCGTCAGAGACGTGAGTCGTGTGTTTTCTTTGTGGTTTTTGGTCTGGGGCAAGCCCAGCAGTTTTTGTTCCATGAGATTATGGATATGGCTGCTTCCCAAAGCAGGGAAGACATGCGGTCACACTGGGCTAAACGTGGAGACTTCCACCGAGGAGGGATTCGCCTCCCAGCTCCTGCCACGGCTTCCGGCAGCTTCTAACGGTGGAGAACCCAGGACCACTGCAAAGCTCCTGGCCCTTAGGAGACCCAGGTATTAAGAGTGCAGGGTCCTTGTGAAGCTACTATCATTTCTGAACATCTGAAATCCTACCGAGCTCCCCCAGCTGACAACGCTCTTGGGGAGGGGGAAGAGAGTAACGCATGTCCATTGTGAAACGCAGACAGGTGCAAACATGTCAAACTCAGGTGTCACCGTACCCGCAGGAGGTCATCAGCTAACACATGGCTCTCCGTCCAGTCCTTTATGCACACACAGATGCACTTGTTTTCATATCAAACTTTTTTCTCACAGTAGAGTCATACGGCTTTTTGCATTTAGGAGATCCTGAACCAACTTTCATGTTAGTACACGCTCCCCTATGCACGTTTTTAATGGCTGCACGTGCATAGTTTAAGCACACCAGAACGCCGTTCCGGGGAGTACACAGACACCCCTCTGAAATGCCTCCTCCAGAGGTAAGGGGACCTGGGAGCAGCAGGGGACTACAAGGCCAGCCTGGCAGGGAGAGGGCAACCGCGGCTCCAGCAGGCAGACGGTTTTGCTCAAGGCCAGTCCTGTCAGGCAGACGGGGGGGCAATCTGCCCTAGGAGCTGCCCAGCCCACCTCCCACCTGTTCTGCCACTTTGCTCTGCTGCCGTGCATCCTGGGAAGGAAACCACTTGTCTTAGCTTTGCTTTGTTGCAGAAAACATCCCAGCATCCAGTAAGTTCACTGTTTATCTCTCTAGTTTTGCTAAAATACCCCAAATTCTCCCAAGTGATTTCTGTTACTCTGTGAGATTAAGAAACTTCAAGTATTACTAAAGCAGCAGAGAGATGTCCCTCCATGACTGGCTTTATTTTTGCTTTTGTTGCATGGTGTACTGGGCTGGATTTTTTTTCTCTAATCACAAATATGATTTGGCTGCAAGATCAATTAGCCAGCTGGAGATGAGTAGGTTCAGCTCAAGGGTAAGTCCCCCACAGGGTAGATCTGGAATCCAGACACTTCTGCTATGAGGGCTCCCGACCACCCACAGGCTGGGCCCTCAGGGCATGCATGGCCAGGGCTTGGCATCCCATGCTGGGGAACTGTGTTCCGGATTCTAACATTTCATAAAAGTTTTAGGGAGGAATATGGAAATGGTACCACAAAACCTTCTTACATTTTGCATGTTCCTTTAAAGATCTAGGAAAAGCCTGAAGCACGGAGGGCTCTGTTTTGTCGACTGATTATGATTACGTATCATCTGCTCCCAGGCCATTGTTTTATACCCAGACAGCACGGCTGCTTGGATCATCTCCACTGTTTTTGGTTTTGTAACCTGAGTCAGGGTGTTTAAAGGGCAGTAAAGACAGCCCGCCCCCCTCCTCAGCAGCCCTGACGCTGCCCGTCTCTGAGGACGCTTGAGCCATTATATATAGAAAACACGCATGCTCTCTCCCTCTCCTGGTCTCTCTATATACATGTGTGTATATACTCATTGTTGAAAAGCAGACAAGCAAAAAAATCATGTTAAAATAGCCATATGACTGTGTGTAGGAAGTACACAAAGGCACATCTGCAAGTAGAATTGGACTATGAGAAAACTGAGGCCCAATCAGCAGGTGCCGCTCGTTGGAGAGGTGGCGGCTGGTTCTGGGCAAAGGAGGCGGCCTAGAGCAGGCATGGTGCAGCAGAGTGCCAGCTTGCCATGGGTCCCTGTGTCCTGAACTCCTCGGGCCCCCAGCACCCGCTGGACGGCGGCCCCTACCTGACTCCCGGGAATCTGGCTACCAGGAGACTGATGGCAGCACCCACCCTCCTCTGTTGCATGGAGGAAGGGTCTCCAGGCCCTAGGAGCCCCCTCATGGGTCCCACACTTCTAACCCACAGCCTCCTTCTCTGCCTCAGAGGTGACCCTTCAAAGTCTGGCTGTTTCCATCCAAGTTAGGCCCTGGGCATTTCCCATGTTAAACACAAGTGTGGGTTCCAGACATTGCTTTCAGAAGGTCTTGGGAAACGTGTAAATGGTCACGATTGGAGGTCTTTAATGACCCAGGCCCAGCCCCAGTGTCAGAAAACGCATGTGCAGGGGGATGGCCACTGCACTGGAATCCAACTCCCAGAGCCTCCCCACCCCATGAGCCTCTCAAGGACAGCTCACCACACGACCGCTGGGACGGCCATGGAGACTCTGAGGACTGAAAGAGACCCTAAGATAAGAATCCTCCCTCCCAGCCCAGCTCCTTCCCTGAGGGCTGTCCAGGGACTCTGAGTGCAGAACTTAAGGCTCACGCCCAAGGACAGGGCTACAAAATGGCGCTCTCTTCGTTGACCCCGTCTTCCTGAGGCACCTATACTTTCACATGTGTGACTTAAGCTTTCGGGTTTTAATGGCTTGTTGGATTCTGCTCATAATGGAAAAGTGTGTCGGTGGAAAGCAAGTTGGGCTCAGAACTGGGGTGACGGGTGGAGGAGAGCTGGGCACTGATGGCACTGGGAACCAGGTGTCTTATGGCACAGGTATTCTGTCCTAAGGGGCTCTTTAAGCTTGAGATTGCCGGGGCAGGTGGAGGGAGGTTTCTGGAACATTCTACCGGAATTCACAAACCACTTCCTGGTTATGGGGGAGAAGAGGGAACACAGGAGAAAGTCCCTGGGGAGCATCCTGTAGATATATGCATGGGATGCCTGTATCCCATGGTCCCTGGGGAAAGGAATACAAAAGTGGTAAACAATACAAATGACAGAAATATTAAAATTTCATATTAATATAAATACTAAAAAACTAAGTAAGTACTAAATAATGAAGGGTTAAAAGTCCAAATAACCTCTTCTCAAATCTTTGCTTTTGGTGTTGTATTACAAAGTACATAGTGCCTTCTCAGTGCCTGCCCATCTCACACGTTCGTTGATGGGCACAGAGCTGGACCCCTCATGTGCAGTTCCAAGACAGTGGGCCCACTGGGGTGTTGAGGCCGTTGTGCAGGGATGGGGGGATGAGGCCCAGGAAGCCACTGAGGCCACACCAATCCCATGGCTTGGCCATCGCAGGCCCCATACCCGGTGCCAGGAGTGGTGTTGGTGACTCATCCTTGGTCAAAGGGACATAAGGTGGCCCGTTGTGCATAGCAGAAGGCTGATTCTGGGCCCAGGAGCAGGGGCAGGAAGCTGGCTTCAAGTCAGGGCAGACTTTGGGGCCCCAACTAAAACAAGGCATATGCTGTCCAATTAAGCCAGGGGACGGAAGCAACGGTAATGATCTCCAAGCCTCCATCCCACATCCCTGCTCTCCAGGGCTCCATCTGCTGATGCAGGCGAGAAATATGGCACTGAAGGGAATAAGGATAAAGCCCTGCAGATCCAACATATTTTGGGGGGAAGTTCTTGCTTTAAGATTGCACTTTCTAATTAAAAACAAACAAACAAACAAACAAACATTCAAAGCAAGTGGGATTTATTCCTGGGCCTCCAGTGTGGTTCAAAATTCACAAATCAATCAACGTGATACACCACATTAATAAAGGAAAGGACAAAAACCGTATGACCCTCCTCAGAGAGGCAGAAAAAGCATTTGACAAAGCACAGCATCCATTCTTGATAAAAACTCTCAACAAAGCAGGGACAGAAGGAACATCCCTCAACATCATAAAGATCATATATGAAAGACCCACGGCTGAAATCATCCTCAGCAGGGAAAAAGTGACAGCCTTTCCCCCCGGATCGGGAACAAGACAGGGATGTCCACTCTCATCATTGCTATTCAACACAGTACTGCACGTCCTAGCCTCAGCAATCAGACAACAGAAAGAAATAAAAGGTATCCAAATCAGCAAGAAAGAAGTCAAACTTTCATTATTTGTAGATGACATGATACTCTATGTAGAAAACCCGAAAGACTAAAATTGCTGTAACTAATACGTGAATTTAGCAAAGTGGCAGGATTTAAAATCAATGGACAGAAACCTGTTGCATTGCTACACACCAATAATGAAACAGCAGAAAAAGAAATCAAGGAATCGATTCCACTCACACCTGCACCAAAACCAGTAAGATACATAGGAATAGACCTAACCAAGGAAGTTCTGAAAGCTAAGACATGGGAAAATATTCTATGCTCATGGATTGGAAAAACAAACACTGTTAAAATGCCTATACTACCCAAAGCAATCTACACGTTTAACACAATCCCTATCAACATACTATCAGCATTTTTCACAGACCTAGAACAAACAATCCTAAAATTTGTAGGGAACCACAAAAGACCCCAAATAGCCAAAGCATCCTTAAAACAAAGCAAAGCTGGAGGCATCACAATTCTGGATTTTAAGCTCTATTACAAAGCTGTCATCATCAAGACAATATGGTACTGACATGAAAACAGACACATAGATCAATGGAACAGAACAGAAAACCCAGATATGGACCCACAAATATAGGGTCCCCTAAGCTTTGACAAAGCAGGGAGGAATATCCAATGGAAAAATGACAGTCTCTTCAACAAATGGTGTTGGAAAAGCTGGACGACCACATGCAGAAGAATGAAACTGGACTGCTTCCTTACACCATATACAAAAATAAATTCAAATGGAAGAAGGACCTAAATGTGAGATAGGACACCATCAAAATCCTAGAGGAGAACACAGGCAGCAACCCCTCTGACCTTGGCCCCCAGCAACTTCTTACTAGGCACATCAATGGGGGCAAGGGAAACATGCAAAAATCAACTATGGGGACTTCATCCAGATAAAGAGGTTCTGCACAGCAAAGGAAAGAGCCAGCGAAAGTAAAAAGAAGCTTATGGAATGGGAGAAGATATTTGCAAATGATGTATCTGGAAAAGGGCTAGTATTCAAAATCTATAGAGAACTTACCAAAGTCAACACCCAAAACCCAAATAAGCCAGTGAAGAAATGGGCAGAAGACACGAATAGCCATTTTCCCAAAGCAGACCTCCAGCTGGCTAACAGACACCTGAAAAGATACTGAACATCACTCATCATCAGGGAAATGCAAATCAAAACCACAATGAGATACCATCTCACACCTCTCAGAACCGCTAAAATTAACAACACAGGAAACAACAGATGTTGGCGAGGATGGGGAGAAAGGGGAACGCTCCTACACTGTTGGTGGGAATGCAAGCTGGTGCAGTTGCTCTGGAGAAGAGTACGGAGGTTCCTCAAAAAGTTAAAAATAGGGTTACTCTATGACCCAGTAATCGCATGACCAGGTATTTACCCAAAGGATACAAAAATCCAAATTTGAAGGGGTACCTGCATCTTGATGTGATATCTGTAGCAATATTATCAACACCCAAACTATGAAAAGAGCCCAAATGTCCATCGACTGAGGAATGGATAAAGAAGATGTGGGGTGTGTGTGTATGTGTGTGTGTGTGTGTGTGTGTGTATACACACAATGGAATATTACTCAGCCAAAAACAGTGAAATCTTGCCATTTACAATGATGTGGCTAGAACTAGAGATTATTATGCTAAGTGAAATAGGTCAGAGAAAGACAAATACCATATGATTTCACTCATATGTGGAATTTAGGAAACAAAACGGATGAACATATAGGAAAGGGAAAAGAAGAAAGCAAACCACAAGAAACTCTTAATGATAGGGAACAAAATGAGGGTTGCCAGAGGGGACGTGGGTGGGGGACGAGCTAGATGGGTGACGGCATTAAGGAGGGCACTGCGATGAGCACTGGGTGTTATATGGAAGTGATGAACCACTGAATTCTACCTCTGAAACCAGTATAACGCTATATGTTAACTAGAATTTAAATGAAAATTTGGAGAAAAAAGTAGAAAATATTCAAGGATTCCATGGCACACTCAAGCTCTTACCCAGCCTGGAGAGGAAAATCGGGGGCTATTAGCTCCCATAAGCTCCAAAAACAGTGCTCCTAAAATCAGAGTGCAGTCCCCCTCCCTGCCAGGTTTGCTTTAAAGCCTTAGCTAGTTCAGCAGCTAACTCAAAAAAATTCTCGATCATTTTAGCCATTTTTATTTATTTAAGATTTTTATCTATTTACTTCAGAGAGAGAAGGCAAACATGAGCAGGAGGGCAAGAGGGAGAGGGGGAGAATCTCAAGCCGACTCTGAACTGAGCACAGAGCCCAACATGGGGCTCGATCTCATGACCCTGAGATCGGACTTGCCCTGAAACTGAGAGTCGGCGGCCTGACTGTGCCGCCCACGCACCCCATCGTTTTAGCCAGTACACGCACAGTGTATTCAGCCACCCCCACTGTCCGTTTGCGGAGCTTTTCAGCACCCTTAGAAGGTACAATCACACAATAACCCCGGCACCCCCCGCCCCCGCAACAGCGGAACAGGAATAGCCGTTTTACCTTCTGTCCTAAGAAGTGAACTACTTGGGCACCTCAGACCGCAGATGAGTGGACTCTTTCTTACTTCCCTCGGCATAAGGTTCACCCAGGTCCTAGCACACACCAGAACTCCCTTCTTTTTCAGGCTGAATAATGTGCCGTTACATGGGTAGGCCGCATTCCGTTTATCCATTCACCATTGATGGGACACTTGGGGTCTTCCCACCTTTTGGCCACGGTGATAAATGACACAGGATCTGTTTGCGTCCCTGCTGTCAAGTCTTTCGTGTATAAACTCTCAAGTGGAACTCTTGGGCCCTGTGGTTGGTAACTCCACGTTCAACTCTGAGGAAGCAGCGAACGGTTTTCCACAAAGTTCCACCATCTGCGAGGGCTCCAACTTCTGCACAGCGCCCATACTTATTACCGTCTGGGGCTTTTTGGTAGTAGGCATCTTACGTATGAAATGTGGTACATCAGTGTTGTTTAGACTCAGCAACTAATTTTAAGAATAAGCTTCCTGGGGGCGCCTGGGTGGCTCGGTCGGTTAAACGTCTGCCTCTGGCTCAGGTCATGATCCCAGGGTCCTGGGATCGAGTCCCGCATCGGGCTCCCTGCTTGGTGGGGAGTCTGCTTCTCCCTCTCCCTCTGCTCCTCCTCACTGCTCATGTGCTCATGAGCTTTCTCTCTCAAATAAACAAAAAAATACTGGGGGAAAAAAAAAAGAATGAGCTTCCTCGCAGCAGGGAATAAAACCTATCAATGTGCATGGATCATCAGCCGAGGCCTTCATGACGCCACGTTCCTCCCGATAAGTGTTCTTCCCTCTGGAACAGAAGAGCCTATCAGTGACTGCAAGGGCATATGGCAGCTACCAGTGACAAGGTGACAGAAGGCTGACCTCTTTGTGCCGCCTCACAGAGCCATGGATTTGCACGGAGCTCTTCTCTGGCCTGGGCTGCGTGGGGCTGTGGGTTTTCATCAGGCCTGGCCGAAGGGCCCCTTGCTTGTTGTCTTTCTTCACCTACGATGCATAGCCTCTCATGCTAGTCAATGACTGTTTATTACATTTTTCTAGCAGAAACCCTGCCTAAACTCTGAGATCTGGTAGCAGCAATAAAAACTCATAAACGAGAAACCCCCATGCTTACCAAGCTGTGTCTGCAAAAACACACATATTTTAAACTCCATTAGGGTTCCATGAAAAGCATAACCTACATTCCAAGATTCTATAAACTGCGATCACGGGCTTTGAGGATTTATTTAATCTGATGAAAACCATTCTGACAGATGTTGCTTTGAAGATGCAACACTACTTTCTCTCAGGAAACAGAGGCAGGGAAAAATACCATCCCTGCCCTCCCCACATCCTCAGGCTTTTCCAGTTTCTAAAAACTGCACTTCTCTAAACGTCAAGGAATTGCAAGTGGTGGAATTAGCGGGGATTAGCGCCCCAGGGAATGGCTTCCTACACATCAGAACTGCACCTTCTCGCTCCTGACCCCAGACAGAGGCAGAGCGTCTGCTGCACGGAGCTCCCCAGGGCTCACCTGTTCCGGACCTCAGTCTCTAACTACATTTTCTTTAGTATTTATTCTATAGGTTTCCTTGATGGATAAGGTTTATGCCTTCTTGGCATCCCAGACAGGCAGGATAAAATGCTTAGGGAATGAGTGGCCCTGTGGAACGCAGGAGGCTTTCGGGACTGGGTTCGCTGGTCTCATCTTTATTTAATTATGTTTTTTAAAGATTTATTTATTTATTCAGGGAGTGAGAGCGAGAGCGAGAGCAGGAGTAGGGGCAGTGGGAAAGAATCGCAAGCAGATTCCCCAGTGGGTGCAGAGCCTGACTCGGGACTCGAACCCACGACCCCGAGATCATAACCTGAGCTGGGACCAAGAGTCAGACACTCAACGGACTGAGCCACTCAGGCGCCCCACTGGTCTCACCTTCAAATAAAAGTCCGCAGGGCTGGAAAACAATTCGCATTTTTAAAACTCTCCTCAAATTGAAAACGGCAATTAGTGCAGTAAACGTCAGTGTTTTTAATTTAACTCACCCTATCCAAACGACACAGACCAACATGGATCAACAGAAAAACTACTGGGATCACCTGATGTCCTAAGACCTCACAACCTGGTTGTCGGCGCAGGTCCCCGGTGACCGGCCGCTTTCCACCCAGCTCTGCACGGTGAAGCTCGGCCGCCGGAGCTGCAAAGGAGCCCAGCCGTGACCTGGTCCAGCCTCCCTCCACGTGGGCCTGTGCCGTAGTGGCCTCAGCAGGCGAGGGCCTCCAGGGCTCTTGGGGCGGCCTCTGCACTGTCTCGGACCCCTGGCATTTTGCCCAGGGTCTCCAACCCAAGACGAAGGCCTCTTCTAAGTCCCTCTTGTGGGACAGGCCTTCGAGGTTTGAGGAAGGCTACCACAGGCCTCCGGTCACCCCCCTTCCCGGGCTCCGGGGCCTGACTGCAAATTCCTTCCCTTTTGGGGGCCCACCCCCCACCTCGATTCCAGTGTAGTTTCTAGAGTTTTGCCCAGAATGGCACGCACACTCCACATGTGCCCAGCAGCCGAGGCCTGTGCAGGACGCCGAGCTGGCCCAGGAACGTGAATACTGATCCTGCTCAGCGCTGAGCCTGGGGACATGACCCCGGGCTCCCGGGCAGGGACCAAGATGCTCCCCTTCCCAGGCCTGCTATCGACAGGCAACATGGTCAGCGTGTGTTTCTATCAACCCTGCTTTCCCAGTGAGTCATATGGGGTTCTTTCTCTCCCTCCCTTTAACTTCAGGGTTGAGCTGTTTCACTCCCGCCCAAAAATAGGCTTCTATGAATGGGAGGAGGTGTTCAACCCCTGCTGGAGCAGTGGGCCCTGCCTTCCCGAGCGTTCTGACAGAGATCCGAGTTGCTGAGCTGCTGTGTAGGAGCCTGCTGGGATGGAGACAGACAGACAGACAGACACACACACAGTGATCAGCAGGACTGGAAATCCAGGCAAGTCACCCATCCAATGGCAGGTAGTCAAAATGGCAGCAAAGACATTACTGAGAAGTTCTATTTAGTAGAATCATTCTCATGTGAGTGCTTTGGATGTGAGTTCAAGGAAGTCCACTAAATTACCCTCTGCAAATACTTTCTCCTCTTCATGTAAATGCACTGACAATATCAGAGGGAGGTGTTCGTACAGAGATGGGGTCATGTGGCCTTTGATGTATTGTTTATTAATTTCTCTAAAGGTCAGGAATGACCTCAGATGATAATAACTCCTATTTACGGACAGGCCAGGCACTGAGTTAAGTGCTTTATCTAGAATTATTGTATCTAACCCCTCAAACTTGTGAACTAGTGACTATTATGTTCACTTTAAAAATGAAGGAATGCTAAATCAGAGAGGTTAAGTAATTTGCCTGAAGGTTGCACAGCAGAAAGTGCTCAGAGTCAGACTTGGAACAAGGGCAGGCTAGGGCACTAGCCTCATGCCCTCATTTTAGGGCTGAGAAGAGGGTCACTTAGTGGCCTCTATTTTCAGATTATGTCTTCTATGTATAATTTAGAGATGCAGATTTTCAAATTAAGTAATCTAAATGTAGTCATAGAGTCCCTTATTTAATCAGACATATTTGAATATGTTCAAATCTGCCTCAACATTTGCTTTTTGAGTTGATAATGGAGTTTTTTTCTTGAAAACTATCATTTATGTCTATAGCCCTTCACTAGGGTACAGAGTGTGTCCGCATAAATGAACTCATCTGATTCTCTTCCGTAGGGGTCATCTTTATTCTACAAAGGAAGCAAAGGCAGATGCAAGAGGCTGAAATTTGTGTGCGGTCCCAGAGGCAGAGCTGGGAAGGTGTGGGCCCCTGAGTTCTCGGCAGGATGCTCTTTGCTGGGTCACTGGGGGCTCTGCCCTCTGGCGGGTAGCTTCAGGAACAAAGCCCAGTGAAGGTTTCAACTCTCAAGCCAGGACAGTTGACATGGTCCAAGGGGGTGGCCTGGAGGAAAGGGGGCAGAGGGCCCAGCCAAGCATGGGTTCTGAACCCCGATGTCCATGTTCGAGTCCTGGCTCTGCCCAAGACTGGTTGGTGGGATGGCGACTGAGGGTTCTGAGGCTTAGTTTCCTCCTCTGTAACATGGGATGGCCATGGACCCTACCCCATCAGGTGACAACACATACACGTGCTGCTCAAATGCTCCACAAAGGTCAGGTGTTGAGATGAAACATCCTCACCCCTCCCCACCCCCTCTCTGTAATGCCCACCTTTCGTTTCCACTGCCAACCATACCTGCTTCAGTTCCGTTTCATCAGCCACGTAGAATACCACCCCATTGCCTGGGACATAAGGGCTTCCGATGCTAACAAAATGGTCTGTGATAAATCAGACATCACAAAACCCACAGCCTGGACTTGGAGGAGAACTCTCTAGGCCCTCCACCTATGCAGTTTCTATGCTGACACGACTCAGATGACAGGGCTTGTTTAGTTTCTCAGCCCACTGAAGTCAGGAGGGAACAGTCGTGATGAGGCAGCTGAGGACTATGATGGGGCCACCAGAGCTTACAGCGTAAGCTGGCGTCTCTGACGGACAGGGCTGGGGAGGAAGGGGTTCCAAGGGTTCAGTGCGGAGGCCATGAGCCCCCCTGCACCCACAGCTCCTGGTCTTAGCCCAGGAGGCGAGGATGGAAGGAGGCCTGGCTGGGATGCTGGTGGGAGTTAGTGGAAGCAGGCCACCATCCAGAAAAGGCGACATCAGGACCTGGGAGGGGGTCATTGGGTGACACGCCCCCTCCCTTCCTGGTAAGAAAGCAAGTATGTGCTCAGGAGGGGATTCCCCTCCCAACCAATCTCCCTAACCATCTGAGTTGTCAGGTGAGTCAGCGAGCGGGACTCACATAAACACTCAGGCCCAGAAGGCTATGTCTGAGTCTCGATTTCGTTTTCCAGTAAGCAGCTAACTGTCCCACGCGGCCTCCCCCGAGGCCACACGACCGAAGCACTTTCCCATTCAACCTTCGGCCCCATCAGCCCGGGACACGGAGCTGCTCCCAGACCACAAAGCCTTTCAGGGGTATCGTGCATGATCTGAGGGGGAGGAAGAGGCAGGATCCCCCCAAACGCAGCCCCGCAAATGGAAACACAGTGCGCCCTCACAGCGGATGGGCTGACGGGCTGTGAGGGCTTCACTGAGTCCCCCTGAGGCCAGAGAGCACGGCTGCCCCCTCAGGGGTGACCCAGCCCAGGAGGTCGGCTGCAAATCCCAGAATTAGACATGGTGACCAGCTGTGAGAGAACATGAAACAGGGTGCTCTTCAAAAGGGGGGGTGTCAACACGGACCCTGACAAGGTGATGGCTACGCCGAGGCCTGCTGGGTATGACGGGAGGGACAGGATGCCCCTTCTGCAACAGCGGAGGCGAGGGACGTGGGGTGCACTCCAGCTCACGGGATGGGCCCTCCTCTTGGGAGGCAGAGCTCTTCAGGCAATCTGGAAGCAGATTCTGCCGCTGTCTCATGATTTTGTTCTAAATCCGTGGATTCGTGTTTTCACAGAGTTTACGGAAAAATATATTCCCACCTGGGGTGATGTATATACACGTTCTAGTAAACATATGGAAAACAAATCCTTCCCAGCCACTTTTTCTTGACATATCTTCCTGGCTTGGTGTTAATTTATTTGGTTATTAATTTTGTAGACACCAAAATAACAATTAGCACGGCTGGTGACTGGAGGGAACAGCTCACTTGACTACACCCAGACATTTCTTTGTAAGGTCATTCTTCACAGACTTGTTTCCTACTGGCAGCCCGAGCTCTGGGGCCGAGAACATTCCCACAAGATGGCGCTGCCGGTCCTCTCAGCCGCTGGCGGTCTGGCGGCCAGCCGGTGCCCCGTGCACAGGACAGCTGGAGGCTGGGCGTCCCGGCCGGCTGGGGCACCGGCATCTCAGGACAGGTGTGTCCCCCTTGTCCCGAGTCTGACTAAAGGTAAATAAAGCACAAGTCCGATGCTTTAAATAAAATTCTAAATCTGACAGAAAATAACCTGGAACCCGTTCCTCCTGGATTTGCAAGTGGAGTCTATATAAATCATTTTTAAAGGGCCTGAGCAAAGATCCTGTATCCAGGAGAGCACATCTGAGCTCAGGCTCAACTGGTCTCCTTATTTTCAAGGACAGGATGGAGGCTTGGGGTCAGCAATGGGGTTCTCTCACTGCCTTGTTCAGACCTTTGGACCGAACCTGTGCCCGGCCTGTTCTTCGGGGTCCATCCTGCACACGAGCTGGGGTCCAGGTCTCCGTGTGTGTGTGTGTGTGTGGGCTTCTCCGGTGGGCATCCCAGCCGCACACACTCGGCTCATTGCTGACCCAGATGCCGGCGCTTTACCCCCCACCGGTAGTGTGAGGAGGCTGACCCCCCGCCCCGGATTCCGAGTGTGGCTTATGCACAAGCTGTGTGTTCCACAGGCGCTCAGGACCCCTGGCGAAGCTGCTGACTGTTTAACCAGGGCCCGGAAATGTCACTTTCCCCCTCGACCTGTATTTCCAGAAAGCTACTCTAAGCTTAGTGCTCCTTCTAGAGATCTCGCGGTGTGGCTTATGACCTTCCCTTTGTCCTCGCCCCCTTGTTCCTCTTCACTGGATACAGGAAGTGTGGCAAGCACTCTGACTGTTAGCTCGCACCTTCCGGATTTAATACACAGGGGTCGCCCGGCCACAGACCGTCTCTGCATCCACCACAATACAGGAGTGACCACTTCGGATGTCAGAAACCTGGGCCACGCTTCCTGCCGGGTGTGGAGACGCGCTGCCCGGGGCTGGGCACCTGCGCAGTTTAGAAAGCCCACCTCATGCTGCCACCCTTCTGGACAGAGCTGGGGGAAGATCCAGAAGCAATGAGGGAAGAAGCATGTACTGGAGCATCTGAGGACCCCCGGCTTTGAGACCAACAGCTCTGGGTTCAAATCTCACCTGAGATGAGGAGCCTCTCTGAGCCTCAGTGTCCGTCTGTGTAATGGGAACAACCCTACTTCATACAATAGCTGATACTTAGAACAGAATAATGTACACTGTGCTTATAATACCATCTCCAGGGGCGCCTGGGTGGCTCAGTTGTTAAGCCTCTGCCTTCGGCTCAGGTCATGATCCCAGAGTCCCGGGATCGAGCCCTGCATCAGGCTCCCTGCTCGGCGGGAAGCCTGCTTCTCCCTCTCTCATTCCCCCTGCTTATGTTCCTTCTCTCACTGTGTTTCTGTCAAATAAAACAATAAAATCTTTTAAAAAAATTTCTACCTCTGCTGATAAAATTACACTTAGTGGCAAGAGATACCAAATTAATTTCCTATATAAAGACGGTCCCCAAGTTGCTATTTTGTATTCTAAAACTGTAACTGAGAAATTCTTTCCTTCTCTCTCCCTCCCTCCCTCCCTCTGTAATAGAGAGTTCCAGGGATTCTTAGAGCTTCTTTGAACCTTGTTTTCTCATTACTTGTTCTGAGCACATGTGGTGCCCTGGGGGTGGGACTGGAGGGTTTTTACAGAGAGAAAAGGTCCCAGTGCCAAAGAATTTGAGCCCCTACTTGCCTCACTCCCAGAACCCTGTATTATTCAAACAGCATAGGGAAGGGAAAAGAAAAAAAGAAAAAAAAGAAAAAGGACTGCCCCCTTTATGCCGCTAAACATTCCAGGGAAGATGCCTTTTAGGAAGAATGCAGATTATCATTAAAGGCAAGGGGTAAATTGAAATTAAAAAAAAAAATCTGTTCTACAAAGTGGTTGTAGGAAAAAAGCTTGCCTGTTGGTTACCTCCAAAGCTACAGTGTTGCAAAATGTTTGCTGGAGGTGCGGGTCCCCCTAAACACACTAAGTGAATGATAGAGAAGGCCAGTGAACAGTTAGTGCTGAGGCGTGGGCCCCTAGAGTTAAAGTACTTAGTGTCTGTAGTCTGAAATCAGATCTAGTCAGCTGTTTCAGGGTCATGGGTCATGTTTACAATGACAGGAGTCTAGGAGGAGGGTGTCCGTGGTTCAAAGTACCAAGTATGTAATTTCTAGAGCTGCTATAGCTTTAAGTAGGAAAAGGACTGTGTAAGTTGAAAAAAAATATGACAAGTGCTAACAGAATTTCTATTAGAATGAAGTACACATGGACATTAAATTGAATACAGGCACCAGCAACGCATCCCACCCGGGTCTCCTTCCATCTCCAGATGTACGGGGCCAGCCAGCATGAGGCCGTTTTTCGTGGAGAGCCCAACAATAAAAGAGGAAACATGCCAGATTTCACTTGCTCTCGGGAGACTTTCGGCCACGGGAGCTTTGCATCGAGCAAAAGTCAAAACACGCCGTGGGAGGACTGAACACGGCTTAGGTTAAAGTCAAGGACACGGCATGATGGACAAGAGCTTTTGGATTTCTCTGTTGCTGGATTCGCCTGTAATTATATCCTTAATCCACCTGCAAACTCCTGGCAGGGAGGGATTTCGTGAGCCGACAGCGGCGGTCCCAGCTCCTCCAGCCTGCGGACACGATAAGCTGCTGCCTTCAGAGGTCTCCGGATTTGCAAATGCAGTTGCTGCCCCACGGAAAATGCTAGCTCTTGGACCCTTCTCGGGTCACAGCATGGCCTCGTGTGTTTTCAGGAATTAACAGATAAAGAGGAGCAAGGTCAAGTGCACAGAAACCTAAACCCACCTCTGGTTTGGCTTTACTCTTACGAAACAGTGAGTGAACCAGGTTGATGGGGATTCCATCCAAGAACCCCACCCCCAGGCACCTGTTAAGAGAGATGCTCCAGAAATATCCAGACAGCACGGGAGCACAACAGGGATGGACCGTGGTATGCACCAACACCAAAGTCCCTTCCGAGTGTGAGAAAAGCACTCTGGCAGTGACTCAAGTCCTCTCCCACTCCCTGACACTGAAGGGTCATGATGCTCTCGTCCTGGCTACCAGCTCACTCCCTGGGAAATTAATGGATTCAGGGCCCAAAAGTTTATTTGTGCTCTGTCTGTTGGTATCACTTGTTTACTCACGCAACACATACATGTCTGAAAGTACCAAGCAAGCCTCAAAATGAGGGAGCCTTGAGTTCTGTATCTGGCATGCCCCCTGCTTCCTATGTTTCAGTAGTCAGGGGGGACATGAGACTCACCCCTGCTCCCCATCACCATGTCTTTTCCACCAACCCGAGCTTGGGGCTCCTCTGTTGTCTGGAACTCTGCACTAGGGGCTGGCTACATAAGAAAGACAACCGAGTGCTGGAGCCAGGGCCCCCTGAATGTCACCAAGAGGCCAAAGTGGGACACAGATCATTGTGATTTTCCAGGAAACGGGTCATCCCTGTTTCAAGATAGCCGGTCTTTGTGGCAGCCAGAAAATGGAGCACGTCCTTGTCCTTGGCAACAGAAAGAACTTCCGTGGGCTGATCCTCCACGGAGGATGCCGAGGCCCCTGGGGTCGCTCCTGGAGACATGTGGGGAATCAGAGAAGCTCCCTGAACTTGGTGAATAAGGACTTCAGGTGGCAAAGGGAAGAGCTAGGGCATGAGACAGCGCCAGCTGTCAACGCATGGCTGGGTCCCATGCCCAAAGCTCCTGTTACCACCGCCTCCTTCCAAATTCTTCCTCTGGGCCCCTGTGTCCTTTCCTTCCACGGATACAGCCAGAGAAGCTGCTTTCCCCACCAATGAAGCATTCACTCTGCCTCGTATTAAAAAGTGAGGCAGGTAACTGGATGGCGAGGAGGCTCCAAGGGGCGGAAAAGAGAACCAGGCCGGCAGACAGAAAGCACACATTCGTGGGGGCAGCAGCCACCTGAGACTCAGTTTCCTTATCTGAAATAAGGAGCTCACTCCCCTCTCCGGAGCTCATGGGAATGTGGGGGAGATCAAGTGAACTCCACCTGGTGGGCACACTGCCCATACAAGGAAGGTGTACCTCAAGGAAGGAACTGTGACTAGGCTAGTGTGGGAGCTGAAGCAGATCTTTGTAGGACGCCTTACAGCGGGCACGGAGAACGAGGTGGCCGCTATGCTATGCGGAGAAGCAGAGCGGCGGGCACAGCCTCGTGGCTGCAGCACAGCTCCCGGCAAGCTGAGGCTGTGCTCAGGGACCGCAGCGTGGGCCAGCTGGGGTCAGGACGGGGACCGCGGGCAGACTGTCCCAGCTGCAGCCAGGAAGAGGGAGGCCCCCGCAGAAACACCCTGGTCAACCGCTCAGCAGGCTGGATGGGACGTGTTTCGAGGGGGGAAGGGCTAAATGTAAGGGAATCCAAGGAGAACTTGGGAGTTTATAAGCTTCACTTTGAGACGGCATGGCTGATCAGAGCCTCTACCTGAGCCTGCCTTCTCCCACCACAGCTGGGCAAATAAATCCACACCTAAGGCCCACCTATTCTGCGGGAGTGAGGCAAAGTGTGGGAACAGCCTGGCTAGAGTTCAGAGGAGCGTAGGCAGTTCCATGTCAGTGACAGTGGGGGTCAGTGATAGCGGCGAATCACAACAAATGTAAATGATCTAGAATGCAACGCAACAAGGTTGGGAAAAGGATGATGGGGCCTTTCTCTCTTTTTCCTTTAACCCTGCTGGCCCTGCAGAAAGGGGTGTTCGTTAGGGTTGGTTGGGACAGTGGACATTTTAGCTGAAGAGTCGGTTCTGGCTGGGGAGCTCGACCGCACACAGCTGGGGTCAAAAACCACACAGGGGCCAGGGCACAGCGGGTCAGCCACAGGGCTGGGTGCTGAAGACCCAACAGGGGCCCCTGGCTCTGCACAGTGGACCGCAACACCAGACAGACTTGACCTACCTGCCAATGAACCCAAGGCCCTTACTCTCCAGGCAGGATTATCCGATTGCTTTGCATTTTGTTATTCAAAACCAGAACACACTGCCTGACGAATGGAAGTCCTCATGTGGACAATGGGAGAGAATATTTGAAAGCAGAACGATTCCAGAAACTCTGTGGCCCGTCGGGTAGCGGGTGGAAATCCCATGTGTTTGCACTGCTCGGCAGCCTCAGGGAAGCATCTGATGATCAAGCCATCACCTTGGAAACCAGAGGGAAGGTCCCCAAGGAAAGGTGACACCCATGTGGAGCAGGGAGCCTGCCAGGTAAGTGGAGGCACGGTAGGGACCTAAAGCAGCTAAGGAAACAAGGGTGCAGTATTTCAAATGAGATATGTGGCCATGAACGAAGCACCCAGATCAAAGCCGTTTGCATCGATGCCAGTTTCACAAAGGCAGGTGCAGAGAGAGTGGGAGCACGAACCTGGAGCATCATCTTAGAGAAGGTAGGTCCATCTGGTACAAAGAACCACAAAGGGGAGTTCTTCTCAAGCTCAAGAAGCAATTTGTTTCTTTCGCTCAGCAATTGCCTCAAAAGAGTGCTGAGCTGGGTAGAAAGGGAAAGACAGCATCTTTCTGGTGCAGTAACGCAGCTTTGAGAGTCCTAAAGCACTCTCGGTGACATAAGTACAAACACTTTCTGCAATGCAGTCTTCAAAAATGATACAAAGGCAGATGGCATGATGTTTGCCTTGCTTTCCTTTTCTAGGAAAAAAAAAAATCAGCTAACCACCTGCTGCCTCTTCCTTGACCAGTGGCGGGGTGGGGTGGGGTGGGGGTGGTCAGCCTTGCTCACCCCAGGGCTGCCCAGGTGTGTGGCCCTGACTCTGGGGCTGGCTGCCCGCCTCGGCCTCTGTCCTGGTGCAATTACAAGGAGCACCACCTCACACCCTCAAAATGAGACCCATCCAAACGTGCTGCACGGTTACTCGAAGCTGAGACACAGAATTCTCGAGTGGTCCTCAGAGTTCCTGGGGTTTTAGGGGTTTCACTGTGTGTGGAAGAAATGCTGGTGACCCCTCTGTCTGTATGACCTTTTTTAAAAAAATATTTTTTGGGGTGCCTGGGTGGTAAAGTCGGTTAGGCATCTGCCTTTGGCTCAGATCATGATCCTGGAGTCCTGGGATAGAGCCCTGCATCCGAAACCCTGCTCAGCTGGAAGCCTGCTTCTCCCTTTTTTACTCCCCCTGCTGTGTTCCCTCTTTCACTGTGTCTCTCTCTGTTAAATAAATTAAGAAAATCTTAAAAAGATTATTTTTAATTTGACAGAGAGAGCGAGAGAGAGCGAGCGAACATCAGCAGGGCAAGCGGCAGGCAGACGAAGAAGAAGCAGGCTTCCCACCGAGCAGGGAGCCCTACATGAGACTCGATCCCGGAATCCCGGGATCCTGGGATCCAACCAACTGAGCCGCCCAGCTGTCCCTGCCTGTATGGCCTTGACACAGAGCAGGCTGGCAAATACTGTCTCAAAGGCCTGCTCCCATGTTCTCCTTCATTGCCTTCCCTGGTCCAGTGGCTGAAGCAGGTGCTCAGCTGTGGTCCCACAAAAACTGCCCACTTCTCTGTGCAGCACAGGCCGTCGCACACCCAGCTCCCCTCCAAGGTCAAGTACGGTAGTGGGCTTTGTTGTTCGCAGTGTTCATGCCCCATGCGCGGCTGGCCGGGTCTGCCAGAGAGGCAGGAGCAAATTAACTGGGGGGATTATTTGGGGCTGTTGGTCGCTCCCATCTGGGAAATGCACATAACTTCCCGTGCATGGAGAGCCTCAAAGGCTCATGAGGGAGTGATGAGAGAGCAGGTGGATTTATTTTTCTTTCCTCCCAGTGCAGCTGCATCAGACCAGCAGCTGATGGGCAGGGAGCCTGGGGTTCCCGAGCAAGCGCACTGCTCCTCCGGTGACTAATCTCCAACTTGTACACACTTCTCTCCCCAGTGAGAAAAAGCTGAGGCCAAGAGGTGCTTCTTCAGATCATCTCACGTCAAACTTGAGAACAGTGATGGGACCAGTCTCTGAGTCTTAAATGATCAGCGTGTTGGGGGCAGAAAAAGGAGAAGGAAGGGTACGTCCTCCTTAAAGGGTATGTCTGTTTCTGGGAGTCTGAATTTGGAAGTCATCAGAAAACAGCCCGCCACCTCACTGCAGGGTGATTCCTGGAAGCTGCCAACAAGGACTGGATCTCTTTGCAGGACTCTTGCCATAAATTCCCCGAAACTCGAGAACGGTTCAAAATGAACATGTGTCCAGACTGAGGCCCAGGCTCAAAAGCAGCTGACCTTGGAAAGAAACCATCATCTTCCTTATGAAGTGTGACTTCACTCATGGCAAAAGCCCACCTCCGTGCCAAAGGGACTCTACCGCCCGAGGTGTTTTCTCAGGAGCTTGGAGAAGATAAAGATGGGCGGCCACCATCCTTCCTCTCAACACGGACAGTCTGGCCGCCTTTGCCTCCTCAGTTGGGGTCTCGAATGTCTGGACGATCCAGGGCCTTCTCCCTTCCCTGTAGCTGTCCCCCGATGACCAGGCTTGCTCATCTGTGAGCCCGTATTAGGTCACATGCCTGCTTCTACTGACTTCCTGTCATCACCAAGCACTGACCGGCCCAAGGGGAAATACGGGGCTCTGCGAGGGATGGCCCACTTTTGGGCAGCACCTCACACCTCAGGAAGGGGAGGGCTCCAAATGCAAAGGAGTCCCATCTGCAAGTGGAAAGACTTTTCCCCCTTAGAAACAACATTCACAATGTCAGGTCCCTGGACTGTCTCATTCTCCATGTAACCCAAGTGTGAGACACTCAGTGACCCGAGACTCGGGGCTGGGAGGAGACTGGCTGGCCGGTTACTGCAGCAGGGCAACCCTGGGGGCAGGCAAAGGGAGGTAAGTACCGGCCCGCAGGTCGATCTGCTGTGTGTCGGGTGCTTTATGCTTAGGAACTGTTGTGTGGGATTCTGTTTTAGAACTCCGGAAGCATCACGAGGGAGGAGCCCAGTGAAGTCAGTTCTAAAAGGACTGTTTCCCCACCAATTAAAATATACCAAAGGATCCATAAGGGATGTGTGAATTATTCAACTATTAGGAAGTTGCTAGAAACACGCAGTGTTAATTCAGTAATTTATAATGGCCGGGGACAATGAGATGTCATAGGCTCAGGAAATACTGCAGGCTTTGGCTGTAGCCAGCTTCCCGGGGTGTGTGCCAAGTGCTTCTTCACTGAACAGCCTGGGTGAGGGGGTCCCAGGGAGCCTTCTTCCCGGCAGCTCTGATGGAGGAGAGAGCCGGGTCCACCCCCACTCCTGTCCAGCGCCTGGCACCGCCTTGTCTATGGCTTCAAGAGGGAAGCCGTTGGAGGGAGGAGGGAGGCATCTCACCAGGCGCTACAACAGTGGTGGACGTTCGTACCTTTGTGGCCACCTGTCACTTCGATCCAGCAACAGTGTGACCTGCTCCTCAAACCCTTGGCCAGCGAGAGTGCCACTCAACTCTCAATGTGCTTCTGTGCCTCAGTTTCCATGATAGCCCCTGACCTCTTACCTGGAACCTTTGGGGCCAGACAGGTTTCAGAATTCCGGTTTTTCCCCTCAAATTTTATAAATACATGTTATATAGATCCTGTATAATGACCACTCCCAGAAGGGTCTGAGGCGACATCTCATTTTTAAACCTACTAATATCTTCTACAGCAAAATGTATGGATATTACACTAAGCAGGATAAATAAGGACTATAAATAGCCTCTCGTCACTTCAATTTTTGCCACCGTAGGAGTTTTAGCACAAAGACAGAAAACCTTTGCAGTTTTCTGAGGCCTCGGGACTGTGCACTATGATTGTCCTGGGGACATCTGGCCAATTTCTGATGGCGGCTTCCACCGCTCCCTCTAGCACCGAGAAAGAGAAATGGATTTGGAAGAAACAGGACAATGGAACTGTCCAGGGGTAAAAAATATCATAGGCATTACTCCAGATGACATGGAGAAGCTGTGGGCAGCTCTATACATTCATCCATACAGAGCAAATATGATTCATGCATGTAAGCAAGACCTTCGGCAAGGCAGAAAACAAATGCAAGCAGAGATTTCTCCCCAGTGGGTCAGCTCCCTTTAGCCCTTTCCTGGTGAACAGAATGGTATATGAACGCTCTGTCTTTTGTCTGCAGAACCCACTTTGCCCACGTTCCAGTGTCTTCACTGCAGGGTGTGCACGGCGGCTGGCACAGGGGAAACACTGGCCTCCTGATTTCCCGTGAGAGAGCAGCGGAGTGGCAGAGGCGGCCATGTCCCCCCTGCGATCAGGGGCCTCAGAGGGAGTAGGACTGGGACAAGAACCTGGGTCCTCAAATTCTCCGGCAGACTGTTCCCCGACACTTGCCACATGCACAGCCCCCAGGACTGCGGTCCCGCGTCTGATCAGCCCGTCCCCAATCCTGCAGGACGATTTGCATGACCTTGGTCAACTGGGTTCTGGCACATTGTTCCCGTGTCCTCCTCCTGGGAATTTAGATGCCCTTCAGATACTAGGGCCCAGAGACAACTTAACAGAAAGCGGATTAACTTCCTGACCCCATGTTTCCTAGATGCTTTAGAATCTGGAACCCTCTGGGGGCAAATTAGCATCGACACTCTCTGAGATGCTGATTAAAGGCCAGTTCTGCTTTTGAATTTATGATTTTTTGCAGAGCCCAGAGCAGCTTATCCATCTGGGAAAGTGTTTTACCTTGAAGGCTGAAAGGGAACCCAGCACGACGATCAGGAGACTCTAAGGAATCTAGTTCTCTGCCCTCCTCCCTTTCCTCCACCACTGCCAGCTCCCTCCGAGCCACAGGCCACGCGGTCCCTGGGCGCACAAGCCCGAGCATGTGCCGCTGCTGTCTGAGAGCAGGGCCCACGCCCTCGCAGGCCTGCACTGCCTTGTGTAAAACCTCGGTGGCAGCAGGCATTCTTACTGAAGTAAGGGGAACTCAGCTTCGGTCTAAAGTGTTTTCTGCTCTCCTCTGACTTCCTTTCCAACTCAGAACAACTGTGTATGAGCAAGGGGACGGGAAGGCAGACTTAAAAGGTGAAGTCATACCTTTGCGCTGATTCCCTCTGCAATTCTTTAATAGATGTGTATGTTGAGACATTCTAGAAGTTCTGAAATCCTTGCTCAGGTGGGCCCTTGGTGGAAAATTAGGTTCGTGAGCCAGCCCAAAGTGACATTCATTTGGGCAATGACTGCCTGTGAAATCACGTGAGCTCCCCGGAAACAAAGGATTTCTGGAATGTGCATCGTGAGGGGGGACGAGGGAGTGGCCACAGTCATCTCCAAACGCTGCACTGGGAGCTGGAGCTTAGCTCAGCATCACCAATTGCATGAAACAGAGCAACGGTGGGAAGACGCCCTAAAACCCGACCGGACCCGTCACACCTTCCCTGTGGAATGCAGCGAGGACAGGCAAAGGCATCCTTCCAGTCACTGGGCCTTAAATATTCCCGCCACTTACAGAGGGTCAGGCTTACTTTCAGTTCCAGGTTTTGACTTAAAATAATGGAGATCAAGACGTACTCTGTATGAGAGCTGATATTTCTCTCTTGGTCTCCGCTTCCAGAAGCTGACACTTCAACTCACGTCATCTTCACGACAACCTGCTCGGGGAAGGGCTACCATGACTCACGATTTACAGGGGTGGACACCAAGGCTCAGGGGGGTTAGCAAGCTGCCCGTGGCGACACAGCCAGTAAGAGGGGGAGCCGGGCTCCCAGCTCAGGAGCCTGGGCCCCGAACGGCAGCCGGAGCTTTTCTGAGTCCAAACCTTAAACTAGTTGAAGGCCTTCTGCAGCTAAGGCACAACTGTGTGAATTCACCCCACGTTGCTGGGTTTGGAAGAAAGTCGGACACGCTAGTTAAGACTAACTTTATCAATGACTAGGCAGATGAGAAATGTTTTTTTCTAGGGAGAATTTCTTTTAATAGTTTGTGAGACAAAACTGGAATGGAATTTTGCCTGCAACGTACTTTTACGAACTTGAGAACAGCAGCGAGGGGCATGAAATGCTTATCCGAATTTAATACGTTAATACAATAGTAAGTTACATCTTAGAGGCGGCCGGCTGTGGGCAGGACAACCCTACACTGTAGCTCACAGAGCAGGTGTGGGGAAGAGCGCTGAGAGGGCAGGAACCCTGATGCACGGAGAGTATTCCAGTCTTTCTTCGGGAAGAACGCAAGCCACCCCATCTTCCCCTAACCGCGGAACCTTGGCCAAGTGATTGATCTTTTCCGGATTGGGATTCCCACAACTGTAAGATGCAAAGGGCTAGGCTAAGTTCAAAGCCAACATGGAGAATTCATAAGGGGCTTTAAAGAGAAGCCAGAGATCGGCCTCTGAGGCAGTGGGCCAGGCCACAATCATCTGAGGAAGCTGGGGGCCAAGGTCGAACACATGGGGGAAATCGAAGGCCTCTACTCAGGCAGAGCAAGAGCTGGGAAGGACCAGGTGCTACAGGAATATAACAGCAGGGGGCGCTGGTTTGGAAGAGACTGACATTTCCATGGCTCCAGAAGAAGAGCACTTAGCTGAATGGGGAGGGGCATCAGTCAGGTGAGCACTACACACCTGGTGGGCTTGAGAGAGGGTCAGGGGCAGCTCTGTCTTCTTGGGTCCTAAGAGCTGGACGCTACCCCAAAGCACAAATGAACCTTTAACAGTGTAAAGGAATTCCAACTCGGCGCTGTTGGAGCTCATTTAGCAGGTGGGCCACAGGGCATGGCGCCGCCAAAGCCCAGAGAGGATGCTGGGCGCAGGAGTCCCAAGCAGGACATTAAGGAGGACACATTTCATCTTTAAATCATTAGTCTCCTCTATCTGGAACTGCTTGACAGTATTCTTTCAAATGGCTGTCCTGTACTTTGACCATGACCCACAATAAAAACTTGGGTCTTTTAACGCTGTGACCCAGTGTACGGACAGACACGCATACATAAAACACAGTCTGACTCTTACAGCCTGGAACGCATGTCGGTACTCTCTGCTCGGTCCTAGCCCATTTAAAAAAGAATGCTGGTCTCCACCCACTGGCCTGACTTCACGATCCACCCACAATTTGGAAAACACAGTCTTCTCTGATGAAATGCATTAAAAGATAAAGCCTCCCCTGCTTCCCTTTTCCCTGCAACCGGAAGGAATGAGCGAAGGCACAGCAGGGTCAGGCAGGCCACCCTTGCGTTCCCCTGCAGGAATGGGGTTTCGGCTCTGACCACAATCAGGCGTCCTCAGACCCGACATGCAGAGCACCGACTGGCGGGGGGAGGGGGTTGCTTGTGTGTGTTCGCCTGAGTGGTTTTTCCAATTGAGTAAAACCTTACTTACTTGGCCTTCACAGATTTGGCTTTGTGTTCATTAGAAGAAAGGAGGGACACACAGGCAACATAGATGAGATGGTAGAAAGCGTATTAACCGCTTAAGCAAATAAGGTTTTGGGAAGAAAATCAGAACACCCTACAATGAAAACTTACATACCAATAATTGGTATGTTTGTTACCAATAAGTCTTACTTAGGCATTAAGTCACGTCTCCGCTATGAGAATTTACTGGCACCATTAATTAGACACATCGGAGTTACGAGATGATGATGAAGTAGCAATATCCTATTTTTTAAAATAAACCTTTTATAATTTGGAAATTTAAGAAGCCTATCACACTACCATTCACTAGAATTAATACAGACTGGCGAAGTTCTACCGCCCGAGTTTACTGGTTTTCTTCGGTTTGCTCCTCAGAATGTGTACCCACGGTCCTGTGAAAAGTTGAGCAAATCACGTGGGGGGGGGGCCGATGACAAAGGCCTAGTTCCACGAGCTCCCCCAACAGTCTGGTTAAGACAGCGTAACTGCTGCTCGAGGCTGAAGACCAAACAGAATGTGCTCCCAGACAGGAAGGGCTAAGTAGAAATGTCACCGCTGGGGAAGGTCTCCTCTCCCACCCCGTTGGCCAGCTGTCCTCACAGACTTCCCTCGGCATGGGGCACAGTGTGGCTGTCTCTGGCCAGGCCATAGGAGGATGACTGCCTGACTTCTCCGACCACGACACCGTCATCAGCGTTATTTCCAGCACGGGCATGCTAGGAAGCAGGCCTTGAACAATGCTTCCTGGATCGTTCCCACAGCTCACACTGGCATCGACGATGCGGGGAGTGCAAACTGGGCTGATATTTAGCTACTGGTAACATGTCCCAGGTGAGGCCCTCGAAAGGGATGAGTGGCCGCCTCTCAACAGTGTCTAAAGGTGTTGCTTCTATCCTACACAGCAGCATCAATTCGCCTGGATGTTGACTGGAAAAGCACGTTCTCGGGTCCCACCCGGACCTACTCAATCAGAAGCCCGGGGGTGGGGGCACCATGCTGGCCATCTGGTCTCCCCGGCCCCCCCAAGAGGTGCTGGCAGGACTCTAGGCTGTGCTTGAAGGTGGGAGGGGCAGCCGTGGAGACCTGCTCACTGCCACCTCCAGAAACAACTTCGGGAACATTCATAACCATATGCCGAGCCAATTCAGAAAGGCAAGGAAAGACTTTTGAATTTGCGCACTCTCTCTCTCTCTCTCTCTCTCTCTCTCTCTCTCTCTCACACACACACACACACACACACACACACACTGCAAAAACTACGCCTCCCCCTGTGCCCATCTAGAGCAATTAGCCGGAGGTCTTGGGTGGAGCAAAGCAGGTTGGTATTTCCTGGGTGCTGCTTTGGCCAGCACCATGGGGAAACCTGCAGCCAGCCTCTAGGACGTGAAATCCTCTGAAAAACTCCCTGAAAGAGGTGTCACTGCCCCATCTTCAAGATGGGAAACTGAGGCTCAGGACGTCACAGGTACGTGGCCAAAGCCACATGGCGACCCTGGCAGAACCACTCCCCTCCCCTGCCCGATGCTGAGCTCAGCTCATGACACCAAGATGCTTCTGGGAAACCTATCCCCACAGCCAGGACACAGAACCCCGAGTCATGGGTGTCTGCTAAGGGCTTCACAGGTGAAAAAGGCTCCCGGTGAGATCAAGCTGACTTTTATATCAGATCTTAACGCCTCGTGGGGGTGGGGATGCTTGGGAGAGCAAGGAAGGGGAGGGAAGCAAGGTCACAACCTAGGGGTCAGGTGCAGTGGCAAGTGCACGTGGAGGGAACATGGCTGGGGAAGGTTGCATCTGGGGACAGCTTGGCCGAGGAATGTGCACTGACTTCTGGAGGTGTTGGGGAGCCCTTCACAGACGTAGGGCTCTGCCCCGGGTCTGCTAGAGACATGGGCAGATGGTGCCCTTCATGCTGCCTGTGGTGGGGAAAATGCCCAGGTTCAGCTTAGCCCAGGCTTAGAGCCTGGACTCGGCGACCTTTCTGCACCCGTCAACCTGTCCCAGCCTGAGCGCCCTCCCAGGGACTGGCTGCCCACGCTCTCTGGGCTTCCCTCCACAGCACACACGGAGTATTCGAAGGAGGGGAGAGAGATTTTAAAAACACAATGTCAACACTTTGCAGCTTTAAGGAGCAGAAGCAGAGGTGCCCCACCCCAGGCACAGGGATGAGCCTGAAGAGGGAGAGGGGGTCTGCTGAGTGCCCCTCTGCACCAGTACCCAGATGGAGGAATGCACAGGTGGCAGAAGTCCACCTCTCCTCGGGGAGTCTCACCCTCCAGGGGCTCAGACTCTGAATGTGGGGCAGAGAGAGCCTGAGGATGACAGTGATCTCAGGAAGTGGAAAGTGAACTGCACAGAGCTCTGCCATGAGATCAGGAGTGAGTCAAGTCGGCTAGGTTGTGAGATTTTTCTCTAGCAACACCCAGACTCTTGTTGCTGGGCACAAGACAACGCCACGGCACAGGACTGGAGGTGAACACAGCATACACGTGCGTTCGTTCTGGAGGTGGGGCGACGGCAAGCAAGCCACCATTTCTGGCTTTAAGGTGCAGGGTGGGTGAAAGAGAAGCAGGTAGGAAGGGGAGGGGCCGACGGCATTGAGTTTGTCTCAGACATCGGGACACAGGGAGATGACAGCAAACTGAGGAGGCGGCGAGGGCTGGAGAGCTGGATGCGGGCTTAGCCGCAGATGTGCGGGGCAGAAAATCTGTGAGTTGGACCGAGCTTACCCTGGGTGCACATCAAAGGAGCAAAGAAGGGACAGAGGAAAATGGAACGTAGCGAATAAAACAACAATTTTAAGTCTTCATTTAAACATGAGTGAATGTAAAATGCGACCTCTTAAAGCATTTGAAATTGTCAAATGTGACACAGCCCCCGCTGCAGGCACACACTTCCGGGTTCTGGTGCCGGAGTGTGAAGGCTTACGCGTCTGTTCGCTGTAGGGGGCAGACCCAGGGATCCTCGTGGCCAGCACCACTCGAGGCTTCCAGCTGGTCAGACGGCTGGCCTCCCACCCAGCTGGAGCCTGAAGCTCTATTCTTTAGACACGGGTGCTCTGGGAGAGGGACTTGGCCTTTTGAGTGTCATTCATGCTCAGAGAGCTCTGCTGGCTACGCCAGCCTACTCTTTTGGCACTGAAAATCCTCAGAACCCCTCCAGCACTTTCTCTTCTTTATTCTTGGTGCTTCTTCCTTCCCCACCATACAGATTTTAGATGACTCCATCAGTAGCTGATTTAGGGTGAGGTCCCTGTTTACATTCTTCTCATGCTATAAGACCTCAAGCCCTGTAGGGCTGCATGAGTGATCCAGGCCATGATGCTCCCTCAATGAGAAGACAGTCTCCAGGAAACACAGAGCTTAGGCCCCCAGGAAGGACTCGGCGGGTGATGACCACATGCTAAGGGAGCGGCTGTTACAGGCTTCACAGTGTCCCGTGGTCCCAACCCAGGACCTCAGAATGTGACTGCTGTCCCCCAATCCAACCCAGGACCTCAGATATGCTGTCCCCCAATCCCAACCCAGGACCTCAGAATATGACTGCTGTCCCCCAATCCAACCCAGGACCTCAGAATATGACTGCTGTCCCCCAATCCAACCCAGGGCCTCAGAATATGACTGCTGTCCCCCAATCCAACCCAGGACCTCAGAATATGACTGCTGTCCCCCAATCCCAACCCAGGACCTCAGAATATGACTGCTGTCCCCCAATCCCAACCCAGGACCTCAGAATATGACTGCTGTCCCCCAATCCAACCCAGGACCTCAGAATATGACTGCTGTCCCCCAATCCAACCTAGGACCTCAGAATATGACCATGTTTGGAGACAGGGTCTTTTAAGAGAGAACTTGGGACTCAGGCATGCACAGAGGGAAGACCGTGCGGGGACACGGGGGGAAGACAGCCACCCACAAGCCAAGGAGAGGGGCCTCAGGAGAAACAACCCTGTGGACACCTTGATCTCGGACTTCCGGCCTCTTGAAATGTGACATGATCCGTGCCTGCTGTCTGAGCCCCACGCCTGTGGCACCGTGTTAGCCCAAGCGGACTGGGCAGGAGCACCAGAGCTCAAGTGTCAAGAGGTTGGGGGGGGGGCAGTTCCTGGGGGCTGCGGCAGCGAGGGTAAGCTCTGTGGAGAAGGAGCTCACGTGGGTCTTGAAGGCCCAGTACAGCTCCGGTGAGGGAGCCGGCATGGTCTACTCGGGCCCCGGATTCAGGGAAATGTGTGGGAAGAGAGGTCTGCAAGGAGGGTCAGATGCAGTGAGAGTGGGTGGGCTACACAGAGCTGAGGCCCCTGAGGCCCCCAGGAGCCCCCCGCCAGGGCGTGAGGGCCTATAAATGAGCCTCGGAATCTTGGCTGAAAAAGCCCTTGGCTTTCCCAGTGATGTGTCAGTAGCCATCATTCATAAAATGCCTTATGGTGTGAGAGAGCTGGTGTCTTTCCACCCTGTGAGCGGTCATCATTTTACCCCCATTTTATACCCAAGGAGCCCAGGCTCTAAGAACTTAAGTAGCTTTCCCACAATCACACAGGCAGCAGGTCACAGAGATGGGAGTGAGATCTAAGTTTTCTACCCCAAACTGAGTTCTCTGTGTTCTACCCCACTGCAGAGGGGAGCCGAAGCCCGTCACCCTCTGGGGCTGGCCCTCCAGCCAGTGGGCAGCTCAGGACATGCAGCCAAGCTGGGGCGAGCCACTCAGCAGGTAGCCATCACTCGGGCTCGGGCTCAGGTGGGAGGGCATGCATGTTCTCCAGTGGGAAACAGAAAACTGCACTGAGGGCACCTGGGTGGCTCAGTGGGTTAAAGCCTCTGCCTTCGGCTCAGGTCATGATCTCAGGGTCCTGGGATCGAGGCCCGCGTCGGGCTCTCTGCCTAGCAGGGAGCCTGTTTCCTCTGCTCTTTCTGCCTGCCTCTCTGCCTACTTGTGATCTCTCTGTCAAACAAATAAATAAAATCTTAAAAAAAAACAACAGCAAACAGCACTGAGGTCTGAGGTCTGAGCGTCAGGGAACGTTCCTCGAAGGAGGTGACATTCATCAGTCTACCCATGCGTGTTCTCGCTGCACGTGACAACGAAAAGGGTGACTGGGACTGACAGCAACGCACAGGCAGCCGAATCACTCCAACTGAGCCAGGGGTTCTTTCACGGTGAAGGCATATCTGGGGTCTGGACCTGTGAGCATCCCGCCGACATGCAGATCCTTGAGGAGCTGTCTGATGTAAGCCTGACATATGAGTTTAGATGTATCTGTGTTGATGCGATGCGGCTCTAAGAGGCAGAGGATGAGGTTCTTAACCTGAGGGACCCCAAGATAGGAATGAGGACACCCACGAGTGGGGGGAGGGGAACACCAACCAACTCACCCGTACCGCGTTCTCACCAGTGCCTAACTAACATTTCACGTTCCCCTTCCTTATATGTTCAGGCAACGGGCCCCCACTGTCACCCCACGTTACTGTGACTACAGGGATCGTAAAATATCATTCATTACCACCTCAAAGCAACGGCGGCCACTAGGCCTAGCATGAAATCTTGCTATTAAATTTCTAAAGAAATAACTGTATCATGATTTAAAATGATATTCTGATAACTGAAGCTCCTTCTTACGGCAAGGAAACCTGTAATATGAGTAAACAGAAATTTGGGAAAATTATAAAGGAGCAAATTCGAGAGGGTGGAACAGATGTGCAGATACGCAGACTATGGGGTCTCCCACTGGGGGGCCACGGGTTCCCCATCCCCGCGGGGGCTTCCTGCAGTCCAGCTTTAGCCGGCACCACCAGTGAGGGAAATACAAGCGCAGGTGCTGAGCTGGCCAAGGGGCTGTTAGAGAGAGGGGACGTCTCAATGGCAAAGGCTGCAGAGACTAAAGCCACCGTCGCCTGCCTGGGGTCCCCGGTTTGCTCTGTAGAAGGATGGGGCTGCGTCCAAAAGAGCCCTCGTCGTCTGGAATGGCTCTAAATAACCCCAGGAGCAACTTCCCGGCCCAGATGCTGCTAATGCCTCCTCCTGCCTGCAGGTGGCGCTCGGCAAGCCCGTGCGGAGCCCCACTCTCGCAGATGGGGACATGGGGAGAAGCCCCACCCGTTTGGGGGTTCCCACAGCAACAGCCTCTGAGTTGGAGAAACTCAGGCAGCGGACACTGGTTTGCCGGACTTGTGGGCTGTTTAACGCAGTTCTTCAGGACCCGGCACACAGGCTTATGAAACAGGTGCTAGCTGAAGGGCACCCCTCGGAAGAGCAATTCCCAGAGTTCATCTGGGAGGGAGCAGAAGGAAAATGCTAAAAATTCATAGAACTGCCGGGAAGTAAATGGGTTAATGAAGGTTTCTAGGCAAATTGGGCGCGGAAAGGAAGAGGGCAGGCTGCTGGAGGAAGGGAGCTCTCTGGTGCCCTGTCCATCATCCGAGCCCCTGGCCATGAAAACTCACCGTGGAATTTTAACGGGGAGGCTGCACCGAGGTATTTACCACTTTACACGTCAGTCTGTCACATGCAACAATTAACTGGATGATCCCAAATTGGACCTGACAGGAACCCTCTTGCTGATGCAGCGTGCCTGGATTCAGCCCAGACCGACACTGTTGTTAATTTCTCCAGCAGAGGATGCAAGGATCAACCGGGTTGCTCTCAGCCATTTCCACGCCACCCGACTCAGTGCCCGCCCCACAGCGACCATGCCCCTTTGGCTGACAGCTGTGGCCAGTTTTCAGAAGTGTGGCGTCCCAGAGTGTTTACTGGCCGTTCACAGTTTTCAGAGACAACAGGATGTAGGGGAGCAGGAGAAATCGAGTGCCATCAATGGAGAGCCGGGGCAAACGGGGTTGAAAAAGTTCCGCAGTTATGTCAACAGGGAAATAAAGTTTGAGCAAGAGAAATGGTGATTTATGATGAATTTTTCAGGAACATATCAATCGTGCCAAGTAAACTCCCTCTGAAGTCTGTATGCCCCTGGACAGCGTCAAGACATCTTTTCTCTCCCCTCCCTCATCTGTCCCAACAAGCAGCTGCTAGCTCTAAGCATGGTCCCTGCTGCAGGGGGACCCGCTGCTGGCTGTCACACCCCACCAGGCCCAGGGGACGCACCAGTTACCCTAAGAAAACCCACTGGGAAGATGCCCACATCTACATGGCGACGCTTAGCCCCTGACAGCGGCACCCTGCTCACACCCACCACCTAACACCTAATGCTCACGGTGATTCCTTCTTGCCATGACTACTCCCCACCACCCTTTAGACTATGGAAGTGCTGCGTGGCAAGACATCCAGTAATCAATGTACTGAAAAGTCCTCTTTGCACATCTTTATGCTTCTGGCCATTGGGGCTACAAAGTCCTGGCCGTTAGAAGGCATGGCCATTCTTCAGAGCCGCGCTCCTTGATGAAATGTCCAAGAAACACAGACATTTACACTATACATATACCCACAGCCTCACCGGCCCCCGCCGTCACAGTCCCCTCGAAAGAGTAAGCAGTTTACGAAAGAAAGAAAGTGAAATACTTAGTCCCTCAAAAATAGCACTTATGGTCACACACTCTTAAGTTGAGAGGAGAGGGAAGATACAGTATTAAGCCCACTGGATTCAAAGAGGAGACAAAAATGTTAAGAACCATGGAAAAGAATCCAATCACCCTCTACATATGCACGTATTTCCTCTGCTAGAGATGCAGTCTGGAGGGGCACACTCGCTCAGCTAGTGAGTGCTGCAGCTAGCCCCGCTCAGGTCTCCTAACTGGGTCCTTCTCACATAGCCTGGTGTTTTGTAAGAACAACTCTGTGGCTATGGAAAGCTGGAAATAATACTTGGTGCCTCTGGGTCATCCTAAGGCAAGACCTGTTAAGCCCATGTCCTGGGGACTCTTGGGAAGAACTAACAGATGACAAATGGAGGCACATATAGGAATGATCATTAAGAATACCCAGGCAGGGGGGGCCTGGGTGGCTCAACTGTTAAGCGTCTGCCTTTGGCTCAGGTCATGATCCCCGGAGTTCCGGGATCGAGTCCCGCACGGGCCCCTTGCTCGGCGGGAAGCCTGCTTCTCCCTCTCTCATTCCCCCTGCTTGTGTTCCCTCTCTCACTGTGTTTCTCTCTGTCAAATAAATAAATAAAATCTTAAAAAAAAAAAAGAACACCAGGCAAGAAATAAAACAAAGCAGTTTTTGAGCAAGTTTAGTAAAGAAAAAGACAGCATGCTACAGTCCCCAATTAACACATGGCTCTTCGCAAGGAGAGCTTATACGGCAGGCTCTGGGCCAGACGCTAAAGGTAAAGAATAAATGTGCGAAACCAAGCTTCTGCCTCATTAAAAATCTTGGTCTGAGTTGGCTATACATTTTATTATATGCCATTATCTTCTTCCTCATTATACTGTGACACCTTCAGCAGTGACAGAACTCCCAAGGATATACGAAAAGGAGACTCGTCCCTCCTGCTCTGCATCTTTGTCGGGACTGTGAGTTATCTGAGTGCATTTTTAGGGTGTTCATTTGGAAGATTATTGAAGCAAATACTGAAATACAAAGGATGCACTGTTTGGGTGCAGAAAAAAACCACAGAGGACAAAAGAAAACCCAAGGGACTTTTTCCGCGAACTGCAGCGCAAGGCAGTCCATTTCCTTGTGCTGTCCTAAAAATGTCATATGATAATTCTTAGTAAAGACTTGAAAAAGATTTACAGGCATAGTACTTCTAATCCTGTTTAAGTCTGAAATGACTCATTACCTAACGCAGCATCTACTCTACCACCAAGAGAATGCAGATGGGCCTCAGTGAAGACCCATCCACCTGCCCAGATGTCTTGAGGAATGACTCGTCTCCTCCAGCGTCTAGCAAAGTCCCAGCCAAATAGGAACTCCTGTATGTGTGACTGTTATTAATTCACATGTGCTTTTCGTTATCTTCAAAGCCTACAGATACTCCTTTTCCCTCATTCTGTTTTCATCATCAAAGTCCCATTAGAAAAAAGACATCTACAAATGTCACACCACAGATGAAGAGTCAGGTCCCGAAGGTTACTGCCATACCGGGACCACCCGGGAGCCTCCAGCCAGGACTCAGGGAGCCCCAGCTCCAACCCCAGCACGAGACCCTTCCGGACCAAACTGCTTCATCCACATGGCCTAGGATTAAAAAAGAAATCTATGAAGACCAACAGATAAACTACCAGATTAAAAGAAAACAAAAACAAAAAGCCTGGCCTGAGTTGGATCAAACTCAAGCTTCAAGTGCAAACATTTCTTTCCTGGTTCTGTCGTCCCCTAAGGAGGCTGGCTCCATGACTGAGAGGGAGGAGTCCTCATGCTCAACCCCAGGCGTGGGTTTCCAACACCTCCCATCCAGGGGCCACAGTCGTACAGGCACAGAGTCTGAAGCTCTCAGTGCCCACGAGATGCTGGAGGGCTTCTGGACTCTAGCTGCCCTGGGTCTCCTTTCCCCTCCTCTCTCGGCTCCGGGCTCCCCGTGGACCCAACAGAGGCAACGAAGGCATTTCCCATGGAAACCCACCCCATAGGTTCAGCCTTGCCAGAGCTGGAAAGGGTTTGCCTTCATTTCTATCTAGAACTGCATCTGGAACCTCCGGCAAAATGAAAACAAAATCTTTCATTCTTCAGCAGTACTGTTTTGGGGCCATGGGGCACCACCCTTCCCATCGAAGACTTTATTTCTTTTTTCCACTGAGAGTCATAATGAATTCAGTAGCTGTGAGTCATCGGTTTTACCTCGACGCCAACTTCCTCTGATTTGTGCTTTTCTGGTCTGACTTCCTCTCTCTGCTGACTTTAGGAATCTCCAATCTGTGGCCTCTGAAATCGAGATGGACCCAGTCCTTGTGCTCTGTGTTTCCCCCTCGCTGGGCTGGGCGGTTGCAAGGCAGGAGGTCACAGATCTCATACTTGGCAGGAGCAGCAGCCACCATCATGTGGCCCGAGGGAGTGGGGGACGCCCTTGTGGGGGCCCGAGCCACCCAGGCACTGGATTTGGACAAGAGCAAACCCTGAGCTGACAATCGGCTGAAAGAAAAAAATGACAGGAACTCTCTCATCTTAAAGGAGCTTGGATGGAAACCAGGGTCTAGCAAGATAATCCCCATGCTTCGGTTCCATCTCTGAACTTTAAAATTCAAAGTAATATTTTAGGCTCTCTTTTTACTAATTTCTCCCAGACTGTTTGAGAAAAGAGGGCTGGCTGCCAGAATATAAGTTGTGGGCAGCAGAGTGGCCAGTCTTTGGAATTAGACGGATTTGGGCTCAAATCTTCCTTGTGTCACCTCCTACCGGAAAGACCCCAAGCATGGCATCAGCCTTTCTCGGCAGATTTCCTCATGCTTAAAATGAGATGCCACTGCCTGCCTTTGTAGGTGGTGAGGACAAGTAAGACTCTGTATATAAAGCACCTGGTCTAACGGTGGCTCGTTTGTAGCAAGACCAATCGTCGGAACATCTTACTCCCCAAGGCCCGATTACGATGAGAGAGATCAGAGACTCAACAGGTGGAATGCCACTCATGTTCCGAATAGATTAAAGTCCCATAAAAAAAACCCACCTGTCTACAGACAGATCTCACATCTACTGTCTCCCTTCTCCTCTCTGGAGTACTGATAAATATGGAGGTCAATTAGGAAGTTATAATTATTTATAGATAGCTACAGGGCAAATTATTCATATATTTTCTACATTTTACAAAGTGTTGACACATTTCTGAGAAGCACATAGACATTATTAGCCTTAAGAGCCTGCGATGTAGGATCAAAGCAGTACCAAGCCCTGGGAGCCTGTGAGAGATGCAGTCTCAGGCCCCACCTCAGCCCTGCTGGTGCCCTGTAAGCACAGTGATATTGGCAAGGCTCCGCTCACCCCTTGGTCACCAGAGGAGACAGTCTGTGGGACCGGACGGGCGCTGGCTGGGGACTTGGGAGACCAGGAGTCTGTTGGTTGCTACTCAGCTCCAGCCACTTCTGCTTAGCTGAGCACCACTGGGCAATCACATCAATTTACTTACTTGGCCCTTCCATCCCCCTGTTAAATCAGGAACTGGAAAGGGTCAGAGGTTTCATCTTACCTGTCAGTTAACCAATTAGCCTGCCACACTGTGTGTGTGCGTGAGTGTGCGCACGTATATGTGTGCATACATGCCCCCCCCCCAAACATACAAGACACAGACCTCTGGGATAAGTCCACAGCGAACGTAATAGTCAACGGAAGACTGAAAGCTTTGCTGCTAAGATCAGAAGCAAGACAAGGACGCCCACTCTCAAAACTCCTATTCACCAGTACTGGAAATCCCGGCCAGAGCAATTAGTCATGAAACACAAACAGCAGGCATGTAAGTCAGGAACAATGTTCATAGATGATACGATCTGAGGAAATACTAAAGGCTCCACCAAAAACTGTTAGAACTAATAAATTCAGTAAAGCTGCAAGATACAAAATCAACACACAGAAATTGATTACCTTTCTAGATGCGAACAGCAAACTAACTGAAAAATAAATTAAAAAAAAATCCCCTTTACAATAGCATCAAAAATAAAATAGGAATACAGTTAACCAAGGAGGTTAAAGATCTATACAATGAAAACTATAAAAAGTTGATGAAAGAAATTGAAGAAGATGCAAATAAATGGAAAGATAGTCTGTGTTCATGGATCAGAAGAGTTAATACTGTTAAAATGTCCAGACTACAGGGGCGCCTGGGTGGCTCAGTTGGTTAAGTGACTGCCTTCGGCTCAGGTCATGATCCCGGAGACCCGGGATCGAGTCCCACATTGGGCTCCCTGCTTGGCGGGAAGCCTGCTTCTCCCTCTCTCACTCCTCCTGCTTGTGTTCCCTCTCTGGCTGTGTTTCTCTCTGTCAAATAAATAAAATATTAAAAAAAAAATCTAGGGATGCCTGGGTGGCTCAGTTGGTTAAGCGACTGCCTTCGGCTCAGGTCATGATCCCGGAGACCGGGGATCAAGTCCCACATCGGGCTCCCTGCTCGGCGGGAAGCCTGCTTCTCCCTCTCTCACTCCCCCAGCTTGTGTTCCCTCTCTTGCTGTGTTTCTCGCTGTCAAATAAATAAAAAAAAAACATCTAAAAAAAAAAATGTCCAGACTACTAAGAGCAATCCACAGATTCAATGCAATGCTAATCAAATTCCAATGGCACTTTGCACAGGAATAGAAAAAAATAATCCTAAACTTGGTAGGGACCTGCAAAGACCCCAGAGAACCAAAGTAGTCCCGAGAAAGAACAAAGCTGGAGACATCACACTTCCTGACTTCAAACTACATCACAAAGCTACTGTAATCAAAACAGTATGGTCCTGACATAAAAACATACAGATCAATGGGATAGAATCAAGAGTCCAGAAATCCGCCCCCTCCTACACCCTTAAAATGCTGGGGAGAAAATGTAGACTTAGCCTAAGGGATAGGCAAAAAAGACAATGAAGAGCTTTGGTGGACTAATATTCTATTTGTTTTGCCTGATTTTTCCAGAGCCTCAGGGAAATGAGATATAAAGAGATGATGTACAGAGTGGTAGATTCCGGGGTCAAGAAATTAAAATCTTACTGATCTACAAATGTTCAGGTTTCACAGATCAATGACCTGCCGGTAAGTCCAGGTAAAGGGGTATCATCACCACACTCCCAGGTTCAATTACTGGCAACTCGGGAGGAACAAATCTTGCCCGAAGACAGGAATCTGGGGCCATGGCCCACAGCACTGGGCATACGCGCCCTGGCCCGCCTTGCCGCCGTCTTGGGGAGATGTATCACGCCTCCCCCTGGGGCCCTTGTGCCAAAGTGCATGAGAGAGGGAAGCGATGCCGAGAGGACGAGGCAGGGGAGAGAGCCAGCCCAGCCCTCTCTCCAGCATCAGCCATCTCATTACTTCCTTCACCTTTCTCAGAATGCTCATTTACCCGCCCCCCTGATTCAGACTCCCCACACTTCTGCTTATTACATTTCTGTATGTGCTTCTAGGTTCAAAGAATATCACCTCTTCCCTGGTTAAATAACAGCATTCATGCTGCTAATTGTCCTAGTTTTTCTGTCAACTTGCAGAATTATCCAGTATCACGGGGGCAGGGGGGCAACGACCCCTTCCCCACAACGAGAGGAGGTTTCAAAGCTCACATATACCCCATGATGCCCACTTCCTCCTGAATCCGCGTGTGCCGAAAGCTAAGCTCAGCTGCAGAGGTCAAGTTATTCTGGAGGTAGGGATGGGGTTAAGTCAATGGAATGAATTAGTACTTCTACAACCAAACTTCCATTTCATGCTCAACTGCGAGCTTGGGAAGTTGCGCCCACATCAGAACTTCGTATATCTACTCTGTCAGCTTAGCTGTCCTTCCCTTCATTTCCCACCTCCCACGACACCTTCCCCCAAATTAAACAGCAATTACTTCTCTAAATTTAGTTAGACTGGCCGCAGACGCTCTAGATCCCACGGTCATCACACAGCCTGCTCTACGAAGGAAGCTTAACAGATGTCATTTATCATCTTCACTCGCCCAGTTTTCAGCTTTCCTCCTGACATACATATTCAAGGTTATCTAGAGTATGTTAATGAGAGCAGTCTCGCTTTTGGACAAATTCTGGGACCACCCAGACCTACTCTCTTCTCCAGTGCTATGCAGCTGTCTGGGGGAAAGTCATACTTTGCAGAAAGCCAGAAGGCCACAGCCAGCCACCTTTCCATCAGCACACCCAACAACCCCCACCATTGTGTCTTATTTGCAAAATCCTTAATCTCAAGCTTGACCGTAATTCTTGAAGCAATTTCCATGAAGATCCTGCTCTGGCTTCCCCTTAGTGGAAGACTCATCTTTCCAGCGATGCCGTGTCCACAGCGCCTGGTATCTTGGTGACCAGCAGGGGACTGAATGAGCTCAGACCCACTCGTGGGCTCACGGGGACAGTCTGGGGACGGTGACGCAGGGTTGTTCTCCACGGCCTCTCTCCTCTCTGTGAACACCTCAAGCGCATTCACTCTGAGAGGGCACTGACTGCCGTTAATGGTAGCTGAGAACGTTCCCTGAGCAGTTTTCCTAGGGGATGGAGAACCTTATGGCCCTCCTCCTGCTCTGTTGTTCTTCTTAGCATTGCTGACACCTCCTGCTGCCATTTCTGCTCAACTGTGTGTGTGCAAATCGTCGGGCACCCCCACTTGAATGTGAGCTATGTGAGAAGAGGGTTTTGCCTTGTTCACTAACGTGTCCCAACCTGGCACATAGTAGGTACTTACAGGAATCGAGCGAATAAATGAATGGCTCCCAGCAGGAGTGTGGCCTGCTTGGATGTGTGTGCACTGGGAAATCAGCTCACGGCTGCCATTTTGAAGAATCACCGGGGCACAAAAACTCTGTCTCATAGGAATCTACTAGAAGAATAGGGGACAGTACAATTGTTGTCATTTAGCCAGTGTCCTTTGGTAGAATTGATGGTGTCTACAAGGATTAATCTTTCAGATTTGGTCTTATTCACAAATCCCTCAGGTTTTATTCTAAATGTGTATGGTCATGACTTATGCCAACTTCTGGGTTCAAAGACACAAGCTCTGGGGACTGGATGTGGCTCTAAGAGGGGCTGTACTGACAGCTCTTGGGACTGGGTGGGTGCCAGTCCTCACTCAGACCCTGGGCCTAGCTCTGACCTCCTGCCACCAGTCTTGCAGGCCTAGGACACCTGCTGCCTGGGCTCTGGTCCCTGAACCTTGGCCTTCAGGCTCGGGGCTGAGGTTCTGACCTCAGGGTCTGTAGGGCTCCCTCTTCGGTGTAGACCTGCGGTACCTGTTTGCCCTCATGACTCTAGGGGACATCCTGGAACCAGCCTCCACCAGGCCCACGTGGCCTTGCATACTATCTTCTCAAAATCTGCAATCCCTCTGTCGTAGATCATCTCAGCAATGTCTGAGTTAGGGAGAGCAACGTGACCTCATTCTGGCCAAGGAGTTTGCTGGAGGGCTTCTGGCAAAAGTCTTCTGGCTCCTAAAAAGAGGCTCAAGAAGAGATGCCCATTTCTTCCATCTGGACAGCAGATGTCTGCATGTGAAGGTTGGACCTACTCTAGCCAATCCACCGCCCACTTGCAGGGTATGCTACTTTAGGAGGAAGGCATAGATGAGCCTGGGGGACCCCTACCCCACACCTGCAGCCAACCCTACCCGGGCCCTGTCACAGGAGATCCCGTGTATCCTTGCTGCCCCGTCCAGGCTGAGCTGGATTTGCTGCTGCTGCTTATAGGGGAAAGCCTCCCATAATGCCTCTCTCCCCAGCTCTCCCAGAAGCATCCTGGTGCCCCTAAGTACCGCAAGTACGGCCCTCCTGAGGGCCCCTTGACTCACGTCTCCACGTTCCCAGCTAAGAAAATGAGGCAGCTGGATTACAGTCCTGGTTCCCAACCTTTCATGCATGGGGACTATTTTGTTTTGTGAGACAACATTCACATATCACAAAATTCACCATTTTAACAAATTTGCAGGACAGTTCAGTGGTTCTTTTGATTCCTTGACTATTTCATGCCACGACTCCTTTGTAATTTCAGAAAATGTTCACCATCCTCAAAAGAAAACCCACACCCATCAGACAGCCACCCCCTCTCACCCTCTCCACCCCTAGCCCCTGGCCACCAGGAATCTGCTTCTATGCTTGGGATTTGCTCATTCTGGACATTTCATACAAATGGTTGAAATCACAGAATCTGTGGCCTTTTTTGTCTGTCTTCTTTCACTCAGCATCATGCTTTCAATGGTTCCCCCAATGTTGTAATGTGTGTCGCACTCTGTTCTTTTTTCTGGCTGAATAATATTCCCCAGCATGGATATGCCATGTTTTCTTTAGCTGCTGCTCACCTGGCAGACATCTGGGTTGTTTCTATTCTTTGACCATTGTAACTAATGATGTGATGGACATTCAAATACTCGTTTCTGTTTGAACACATTTTCAGTTCTGGGGAAAACTGCCGGGTCAAATGGCATGGGCACATTTAACCTTCTGAGGAGCTGTCAAACTGCTTTCCACAGCACTGAGGTCTACAGGTTTTGTTTGTTCTTTTAAAAAATATTTTTATTGTGGTAAAAAGCATACATCATAAAATTTACCATCTTCGCCATTCTTAGGGGTAGAGTTCAATGGTGTTCAGTCTATCTACACTGCTGTGAAACAGATCTCTCGAACCGTTCCATCTTCCAGAACTAAAACTCTATGCCCATTGAACAACAACTCCCTTCTTTCTCTTCCCCTCTCCCTTGCAGCCCCATTGTCTTTATTATCTCTATGTGTCTGAGCGTGTTAGACACCTCGCACAAGTGGAACCACACAGTTTTGTCTGAGCAGTTTTGTTTTTGTGGTTGGCTTATTTCACTCAGCATTATGTTCCTCCATGTTGTAGCATGGGACAGGACTTCTGTCCTTTTTAAGGTTGCATAGTGTTCCACTGTATGGATATACCACATTCTGTCCATTGACGGACATTTGGGTTGCTTCCGCTTGTTGGGTATATAAAATAGTACAGTTATGAAACTGGGTGTGCAAATGTCTCTTTGAGACCTTGTTTTCAATTCTTTTGGAGACAGACCCAGAAGCTGGCAGGGGCTTCCTTTTTTTTTTTTTTTTTTTTAAAGATTTTATTTATTTATTCGACAGAGAGAAATACAGCCAGAGAGGGAACACAAGCAGGGGGAGTGAGAGAGGGAGAAGCAGGCTTCCCGCTGAGCAGGAAGCCCGATGTGGGACTCGATCCCGGGTCTCCGGGATCATGACCTGAGCCGAAGGCAGTCGCTCAACCAACTGAGCCACCCAGGCGCCCCCAGGGGCTTCCTTTTAACATAAAAAACTTTATGGATATCTATCCTATAGATGCTTTGCTTTTGGTATCTAGACCCCTACAGATCCTTACTAAAATCTGACATCTTCCCTAGATTAGGTGACTTATCAGGTCATGCCCAGTTCTCTGACGCTTCTGAGAACTTCCTGATTAGACACCATCCCCATGACTCCAGTCCACATTCATTTTACATTAATGCCTTAGAGGCTGTACACAGCCAAAACCCAAAGTAAATCAGAAGATTACAAGATTTACAAGAATAAATAATTTTCTTCCTCCATGCTGACCTTACCTCAATAATGTCTTTCTCTAGCTGGGAAATAAGTAATCAAGTTAATAAAGTTAGTTAACTATTTTGTCTTTAAAGAATCAAAATCTAGGCTGTTGATTACTGATTCAATGAAGTATTTTCCGAGTGCTATGAATTTGAGACAGTTGAAGTCAACAGTTTGTTTAAATAGAAGGCTTAAAAATTTTAGGCATAATCACTGTAATGTAATAAACTCAATAAAGAGCTCTTGTTTCTATGCAGTTATTCTTTTATGTAGCCTTATTCTATGAAGTTATTGTTGTATTTTTCATTCTACAAAATCCAAGCACTGGAGAGTTGATTTAAGTTCAGTTCATATGTTTACGTGATAAGAAAATACCCCTCATAAATAGTGCAACCTTTTGAGTAACACCATAAAAACAAAAGAG
The DNA here is from genome assembly GCA_004023965.1 of Spilogale gracilis. NCBI lineage: Eukaryota > Metazoa > Chordata > Mammalia > Carnivora > Mephitidae > Spilogale > Spilogale gracilis. The sequence goes on from PITA01002925.1 coordinate 47,086, forward strand.
TCATCCGTTCCAAGAGGCTGACTATGGTACCGATGCATAGAGTGGCATCTGGAGGGGAAAAAGGATCGCTCCATTTCCTTGCTTCTCTCCTTCCATTTGATAAAAAGAGCTCTCCCAGCGTGGAGAGGAGCATGACAGCCTTGTAAGGAGGATGGAGGCCTGTGGAGGGAGAAGGAGCGGGGACAGGGTGCTCAGAAGCCAATCCATCACACTTGGTCTCTGCATCGGCTGGAGAACCGGTCGCTGGCCGCAGAACTATCGCCCGTGAACTGACCACCAGCAGCACCACGTGCTGGAGGAAAGCCGGGCCTTCAGCACTTTCCTTCTCATCCTCAAACTGGAAGAGTCCAGCCAAGCTCCCGTGACATATGGACGTCCATATGCTGCATCCCTTGGAGGAGCAGGGAGCCTCTGATTCACTATCTGTCAGACTCAAGCATTCTGCTGGCACCCGTCTACATGAAAAGAGGACTCAGAGACGGAGTTCCTGGAGAGGCTCATGCCCGGGAGTCTAGGACACCAAGCGTCTGGGTCACACACTACGCACTCTGTGTCTGTCGGGCAATTCTGAGAGCAAATTCCTAGTGTAGAGAGCTGCCTTCCTATGGATCACCCTACCATACACGAAGCTGCAGCTCTTGGAGGAAATGTTTCATTTCACGTAACAGGAAAACCGGTACGGGGGCCACCCCAATCTTTCATGGACAAAGGCTGTCCTTTGTGCTTAACACAGGGCCTCAGTGATGTCAGGAAAATGAGATAAGCACGTACATCTCTTTTACTTATGTTTATTTTTTACCTAAAAAGACCCCCAAACAAAATTAATTAAGCTTTAGCACTACTTACTATGTGGCTGCTCTTCTGGGGCCTCACGGTCCTCAGGGCTCTGGAGGAAAGAGCAGAGGCCCCTCCCACATGCCCTATGCCTCTCCAGCGGCTTCTAGCATCTTCCAACATATGGAACACAGGTTAATGGGGTAACGAGTCCAACTCTCTAGTTTCATCCTCGATATATACACCCACCCAGAACTGTGCTCAAACGTATTAGGAATGAATTTAACCTTTTACAAAAGAACCCACAAAAGAACTCCAGCAGCACAAGCCTCTATGCACATGAGCCCAAGTGAACAGTAATAACAGAGAAGTGCTCACGTCCCCTCCTAGTGTAAGTGCCTCATGAGCCCCATTGCACACACCAACGATCTAATCAGATGTGACAAGATGTGGCCCTCCCCCACAAACCCGAAATCACCAACAAGGCCATTAGAAATTTAGATTTACATCCTGAATCACTAATGAGAAAGCTCACCTCAAGGGTATTTGGACCTTGAGATATCAGCTTTTGTTAATACAAAGTCACAATGATTAGCAAGCCACTGAACATATTGCTTATTTACCTAATACACGAATATTCATTTTGGATCCAGCTTATAATTTATGTAACAGTAGCACAGTACCCATATATAAATTTAAAAATGAATACACATACACTGAGGGGTGCAGGCCCAAAGCAGTCTTTAAATTGATGGGTTGTGTGACCAACATTTGGGGCCCACATCCCTGGTACAGAGCATCTGCCTAGCTAGGCAAGCATACTGCTGCAGTGCTCAAGCCGGGCAACGGTCCAGGCTGGCACGAAGAAAAGACACATTCGCCCTGTAATTGTCATGTGTAATAAATTAGTATGCTGCTGTTATTGTTGGTACGTCAGTGAAGCTGGGCACTGCCAACTAATGCCTGGTGGCATGACATGCTGCCTGCTAATTACAGATTGAACTGTGTCCCGCTCAAATTTCTAACTTAAGTTCTGACCCTCAGTACCTCAAAATGTGACCTTATTTGGAAATGAGGTCTAATTAGTTAAGATGCGGTCACACTGGAGTAGGAAGGATCCTTGATCCAATAGGACTGGTGTCCTCACAAAAGGGGAGATGCAGGGGGAAGACCCCATGAAGATCTCAGTCATGTTGCCCCCAGCTAAGGACTACCGGGCACTGGGAGAGAGGCCTGGAAGACATCCTTCCCCACCGCTTCAGAGGGAACATGGCCCTGCGGACACCTTCTTCTCGAACGTCTGGCCTCTAGAACGGTGAGACCATTTCCGTGTGTGCTACTTCATTCTGGCAGCCCTAGGGAATGAAGAACCTGCTTCTCACGGGAGGCAGCCAGCCCCCAGGCGTTCTGCCTGCTCCAACCTGGGGGATGTGCACGTGGGCTCTTCCAAGCCTCCATGGAGGGAGGGAGGGAGGGAAGAGGGTAAACATGGGGACAGGCCGCAGGCTCTGTGGATGCAGGGATGTGGGGACCGGCCCCGCTCCGCCACCTTTCTCTGCCCAAGCTGCCCCAGCAGAGCGGTCACTTTCATTACTCCCTGGCCGGTGTACAGACATGCGCCCTTCATCAGGGCCCCACGCTGCCTGCAGACGGAGGACGCTGGTTTACAAGTCCCACGTGGGCAAATGGGACAGTGCGAGGTGGCCGACGGCACCTAGAGTCTCCCCCATTTTCCTCGCCAAGGCAGTCAGGGCTGTTCCCTGCTCGTCCCGCCACCACGGCATCGTGCCTCCCGTGCTTTCTACTCCCGGCTCTCCCGGTGCCCCCAGAACCGCCTCTGCCTGGAGGAGGCATTTGTCCTTAAGCCGGTGACAACCACCCAGCCCCTTCCCAAGGACATTGCATGCCACTGGGTGCCCTACCACGTCAGCACTCGGCCTGCGGCCCTGGGCAGGGGTCTGTGACCCACGGCAGCCCGGCATCCGGGTCATGCGCCGCGCCCCGCCCCGCCACACAGGGCACCCGGACCAGAGCAGGTGCCGGCAGCTGGAGGGCGCTCAGCACCCCTAGCCCACTGGCATCTCCACACATCTCAGGGAGAAGGACCCATCTCTTCTAAACGGGCAACTAGCCTGGACGGAAAAGATGATCTCGGAAAGTAAGGATGATGTTGAATCTGGTTCATGGCAAGGTTTGACTGAAGTTCAAGCACACAGATAAGGGCTCACAGGAAAGATCCCAGGTAGTACAGGCTGTGCCATGTCTTAACTTCAGAGTTTTAAACTTTTTTTAAAAAAGATTTACTTATTTGACAGAAAGAGACACATCGAAAGAGGGAACACAAGCAGAGGGAGTGGGAGAGGGAGAAGCGGGCCTCCTACTGAGCAGGGAGCCCGATGCGGGGCTCGATCCTAAGACCCTGGGATCATGACCTGAGCTGAAGGCAGACACCTAACAAGTGATCCACCCAGGCGTCCCTATTTGTTTTATTTATTTTATTTTATTATTTAAATTTGACAGAGAGAGTGAGCACAAGCACAGGGAGAAGGAGAGGGAGGTGCAGCTTCCCCACTGAACAGGGAGCCGATTGCCAGACTCGATCCCGGGACACCAGGTTCACGACCTGAGCCAAAAGCAGAGGCCCAACCAACTAAGCCACGGAGGCGTCCCTTCAATTTTTATTTAAGAATTCAAGTGAGAGAACCGTTAGATACAGTCATTTGATGTCTTTTAGGACTGAATTGCTTTCCCCCAAAAGGATATGTAAAATCCTTACCCCTAGTACCTTAAAATTGACCTTTCTAGGAAATAGGGTCTTTCTAGAAATAACTGAGTTAAAATGAAGTCAATAGGGTGAACCCTGATCCAATGACTGACAGCCCTATGAAAAGGGGCATCTTGGACACAGAGAGAGACACAGAGAGAAGATGATGTGGACAGACACAGGGACAGCACCCTGGGGACCGTTCGAGAAGCATCGACGAGCTAAGGAACGCTGGAGATGGCCAGCAAGGTACCGGAAGCCAGGAGGGAGCCTGGAACGCATCCTCCCTCACAGGCTCAGAGGGAACCAACCTTGGTGACGCCTGGACCTCAGACTGTTAGCCTCCAGAACGGCGAGGCACTACATGCGAGTTACCCTAGCCATCCAGTTTGTGCTGTTTGTCGTCCATACAGCAGTAGCCGTTTCAGGCAAGGGCTCTGGGTGAACGCTCAAAGCAGCAGGTGGAATCCTGATGAGAAGCCGGTGTTCGCAGCGCTTCCGTGGTGGCCCACAGACATGCGCAGAGCAGCGGAACACTGGTCAGGGTCCCAACTTCTCTCTCTTTTGAAAGATTTTATTTATTTGAGAGAGAGGGAGGAAGAGAGAGAATGAAGGTGTGTGGGGGGGAGTGGAAAGGCAGAGGGCGCAAGAAAAGCAGACTCCCCGCTGAGCAGGGAGCCTGACATGGGGCTCAATCACAAGACCCCAGGATCACAACTGGAGCCGGAGGCAGGCACTTACCCAACTGAGCCACCCAGCAGAGGGAGAGAGAGAAGCAGACTCCTCACTGAGGAGGGAGCCTCATGCGGGACTCCATCCCAGGATCCCGGGATCATGACCTGAGCCAAAGGCAGACGCTTAACCATTTGCACCACCCAGGCGCCCCTTTTCATTAAAATTCTTCTGCAAAGAGCTGTCCCTTCTCCTCATTCATACAACCAATTGCTTATGTCAGGATGCACTCATGGATGTTTACTTTACTCTAGGAGTTATAATCCAATGCTACCATTTCATGGCAAATGGCTCCGTCTCCGGCCATCAAGAGCGCTTTGGGTTGGCTTCTGTGTTATTTCGACAAGCCACATCCTTCACAGTACATTGCCTCAGGTTCGGCACTACGAGCTGTTCCAAGCTCATCTAGGATTTTTCCTGTCCCACCCAGGAATTTGCCACTTCTCCAGGAAATCCTGGTTTCCTGGACGAGGGGGTAAAGGGTTTAGAAACAAAGATCTGGGCTCTAGGGATGCTCATGACATGGGTGTGGGTCCTCACAGGTGTTCAGGCTCTTTCAGTGAACACCGCAAGGGAGCCCAGGCATGTGCCCCAGCCCACCCCATCTACCCTTATTTCTGTACCAACGCGCATGCCCATAGGTACCTACTCTCCACCATTTAAAACTGACTTCATACAAATACCTCTGATTCTGATTCAACACACAAAGCTCCTTTCAGTCTTCCTCCTTTCTAGGTGTAACCTCTTCTGACAGTGAGAAACTTGGCTCTCATTATCCACCACCCATATTTGTTGAACCCCAGTATACACACAAAGCAATTTCAGAATTGCTAACCTAAACCCCTAAAAGGAACACATCTGCTAATTGGAGTATATCGCACTTTTGGACAGTTTTTTGCCTTTAGTCTTAAGAGTATCCGGTCTACATACTGTTTGCCAAAATTATTTGGGCAAGTTGTTTTCTCCCCCAGTCCTTGCAATGGGTCATAGCAATCATTTGTATTATGATTAAGTTCACCTGTTACTGTTCGGAGTCCATTTTGGGTCTCTCCCACATGCTGGATAATTTGAATCGTTTATTTTTTGGGTATGTGAGGTTCCTTTTTTTTTTTTAAGATTTTATTTATTTATTTGAGAGACAGTATGAGCGAGAGAGAGAGAGAGAGAGAACGAGAGAGAGAGAGAGAGAGAGAGAGAGAGAGAGAATGTGTGTGTGCACACAAGCCAGAGGAGGGGCAGAGGGAGAGGGAGAAGCAGACTCCCCACTGAGCAGGGAGCCCAATGTGTGGCTTGATACCAAGATCTTGGGATCATGAGCTGAGCTGAAGGCAGAAGCTTAACCTACTGAGCCACTCAGGTGTCCCCATATGTGAGGTTCTAAGTCAGAGCTGAAAAGAGAGTCACACTCCAGAAGGGCTTCCTTCCACTGCTTTCCCACCAGCCCCAGTGCGCATCATCCAGCAGCCACTCGGGAAAGGACTGGGTAATAATGATGAAGCCTAGTCCTCTCCTTGGACATAAACAGCCACCAGTAACTACCGCTCAGCTTGATGGGAATTCTTGAGTAACATTTTTAAATTTTGTCTACTTCCTTTCTTCATTCTTTTTAAAATGTAGCATCTACAAAACAATTTGGCAGCCTAGGAAATAATTTGTACATCTCTGGAAAATTAAGTAGCACAAATATTTGCAGGAAAAAAAATCACTCCGAGTAAAAGTTGTGCTTTGTTCTGTGGCATGGTAAGGCTCTAGTTGTTCATTTTCTCTGTAGTCAGGATTTGATTTTCAGACTAATGAGGAAGGAATCCACCAGAGATGAGTCAGTGAATATAAAGCCAGTTATAAAAACCTGGGAAGGAAAGCAAAGAGTCTTGCAAATGGGGACCCACGGAGGAAACTGGCATCTGAGACTCTACACTTATTTTCATATCCAGAGCACACTTGGATCGAAACATGAAAAATAATAAAACTTTAGGATTAGGGTAATGTGGATAGTGACGTCACCATGATACTTCCAAGCGAGTAATTAAATGTGTGGCAAATTCTGCAAACAAACAGGCCTTTTTTTAATAGGTAAAGACGTTCCCCTCCTCCAAAACCTTGAAAGGCTGTGCAGACAGGCTCACGGGCTTGAGGGATTTGTAAGGGTTCTGGGAGAGCCAGGACGGACAAGTTTATTTGATAAAGGGATCTGCTTTGCAGTCCACACCTCTCAATCTAGTTGGTGTATTTTATGTCACATCAGGGGAACCTGTAGCCTAGCAGGGGCACGAGCCTCCCAGTCAAGACAAAATCGGGGCTGAATCCCGGCCTGGCCACTAACCGGCTACATATCATTGGCCCAAACAACCTCCCTGAGCTTCGGTTTCTTCATCTCTATAATGGGCACAGTGATACCAACCTGCAGGCAGCGTGGACTCTGAACCCAACGTGGGAAACTTAGTAAGGGCCCGGTACAAACCAATGCTCCGTCGGTAAGCATAGCCTCGGGGTTTCTAGAGAGGACTCTGGGCCCCGCTGCAATGCTGGCTCTGCCACTCACTGGCTGTGTGACCTTGGAAAAGTCACTGAACCTTTCTGAGCTGCTGAAGAGGGAGTAGTAACCTGGAATGGGGATACTAACCAATAACCAAGTCTGAAAGACCGAGGACAACAAGTAGAGTAGGTACAAGGATCCAGTGAGTTCCTATGGACAGAGCACGGAAAGCAGGACCGGAGAACCGGCGAGGACGGTTGGTGAGGATAATTCAGCCCACCCACTAGTTGGAGGAGGAGGCCATTGCGGTGGGAGGAATCTCTTACACAGAGTACCAGGCCTGGCGCCCAGAAGGAGACGTGTGGGCCACATCTGTCCACAGCCTCGGGGTCCTCAGAGGCTTGCCCCCTCTGTCAACGGCGAGTCGAGCGGTCTAACCCACAGCGGTCAAGAGCACAGCTGAAGTCAAGAGCACAGGGACCGACACGCTCCTAAGGAACACATCACAGCAATTTGCAGAAGGAAAAGCCTTTGCTCGTGTGTTATGCAAAGCCTACTCTGAGCCTGCTACGGAATTCTTGGTTCCACAGAGAACAAATCTTTGGAGGTGACGCAGATGCTAAAACACAGAGAGCTGGGCTGTGTGCCTCTCTGTCTTGCAGTCACTCATCCTCTGGCATATTTATTCAAACTGCACGTCTTCAATAAAGGCTATTATTTCACCTCATGAAAAAAAATCAATAGAAAGAGAACGAGTGGGCTGTTTTGTCTTTATCTCTAAACAGGCTAACAAATGATCTCTCACTGCAGTGACACTGTGTTTCACAGGGAAAGAGCTCTTTGTGCCTTCCTCCACTTACCCTCACACAGATGAGTATGTTCTGTTCCACAAACCTCCCCAGGCCAGGCTTTCCCTCCCACTCTCCTTCTCCCCATGAAACCCCGGGGCCCGCGCATGGGACCTCCCGGGCTCCTGAGTAGGGGCCATGGCGCCAGCCCACACATTTTTACGCTCGACACTGAGATGAACAATTTTCAAAAAACGGAAAGTTTCCTTATAACCCGTATGGAGGTGAGAGTCAACCTGAACCGGCCCACGCCTGGAAGCATAAAGAACTTGCCTCTGTCGGTGTGGACATCACACACAGATTCGAGCAGGCCGCCCGAGGCCCCACGGCGGGTGCTGGGGGAATGTACGCTGTTAATGCCCCCTCCCAATGCCTCCAGTCTGAAATGAACTGGGCCCCAAGGGTTTCAGATATGGGACTGCGGACCTCTAGGAGAGCTACAGATGCTGTTCTGCTTCAAACACAGCTATGTGAAAACTACCAGCGAGAACGGGAACTCTAGAATTTTCCCTTAACTGCCGCCTTCTTTTCAAACCAAAACTTGGGCCGAACCACCATGGTGCTGATCTCGTGATTTTAACCGGGGAATAATCACTCAGAAAAGCTTCCATCGCCAGTTTTGCTTGTCCCTCAGGTGACCACACTGTAACTTACACCCTACAAGATTCTGCAGAAGACACTCAGTGGTACATACACAAAGGGACACTCATGTCCTTTTAGGAGACACATGCTCTCAGGAGCTACCCTTTCTCAGAAGCGGGGCCTCTTTGCACCCTGTTAGACCCATGTTTAAATTCCCAACCGGTTAGCCCACAAGGCACACAGTGCGAGCAAGTTCACAGCCTCTGAGGACTCCGCTGCAAACACTGGAGGAGACCACCACCTACTCTTCAGGGCATTGGACTGAAGCACGATAATGCACGGCCCACAGAAACACAGGCTAGCTATTTTCCACACCCTTCCCGCACTTAGCCTCCTCTTCTGGCGGAGACACTCTCTGGGGACAAGGTGCAAGGCAGAAAGTTCAGCGTTCCCCTTCTTCTCTGTGGGAAGCTCAGAGAGAAGGGTATGCATTTGTAAGGGGTATGCATTTGTGGTGCCTGTTCGCCTACGATGGGGTGGAAGGAAATGGATTTGTATAGAGGTTCTGGACCCAAACCTAGCATCAGAAGCTCCAAGGAAAGCAGGGCACTGCAGCCAGATAAGGGGAGCTGGGGGCAGAGGTGTCATTTAAGGATACCTGGGTACTCATAAGGGAGTGCCCTCGCTGGTTTGAATTCGGCCACAGAATGGAAGCGTCCAGACGTGTGTGGACAGTTTTCAAGCAGTAGTTCACTCTCTTGGCTGCAAGATGCCATGTCCACCCCAGAGAATCAACTAGAACGGCACGTTTGAAGGTCTCAAGGTGATTTCAATATTGTGGAAGTCGAGGCCCCTGCCCACGGAGGGATGCAGCTGCTCCAGCTGCCCGGCGTCTCCCGCTTGGGGGACAGAGCCTTACTGATTAGGAAAGGAAAAACACACAGCGCAGGGCTGCAGGCCACGAGGGGTTATCAGATGCACAGAGCAGAGAACAAATGTTAATGTTTAGCCAAATCATGGCTGTCGGGGCACAGACCCAGACCCCAGAGCGGCCAGCGTTCTCACCTGGGGCTTTCCCATTCCTGGTCGTCCTTGTCTTTCTCTTCTCTGGTGTCTCCGGAATGCAGGTGTTTCTGCACAATGCGCATTCCGCCAGCTTTCACTAAAATGAAAACAGAGGGGGTTGTGGTCAATCTGGCAGTGGGCCAAGGGCACGGGCTCGAAAGCTTTCCCTGGCCCCAGAGCCACAAGCTAGTCCAGATAATGCAGCAGTGACAGGAGGAACCACAGAGGTTCCTGCCGTTGCGTGGTATTCTCGGTAGGACGTGGCAGTCGATGTGATCTTTTAGTCCAGACCGACTTCGAAACCTTGTAGGGCTCTTGTTGACTCTGTTTGTTTCTTACAAGGATTTCCTAAGAGCAGTGGTATAAGCAGAGTATCAACTGTGTGGAGAAAGTGGCTACTTGCTTTAGGTTCTTGATGCAACACGGTCCCTACCCTGTGACATTTTCTCAAACACAGATGATGCTTTTGATGGAGCGATACAACCGGGGGCAGGGGGGGCATGGGACAGTTCCAGCGCCCACTCGGGCGGCAGCCAGGGACGTCTGTGGCAGCCTTTCCCAAACTGTGTTGGGAAGCCTGTGTTGGCACATGTTAACTTTTAAACATGGCCTTGACATGTAATTCACATACAATACAAGTTACCCATTTAGACAGCGCAGCACAAGGGCTTTGAACGTACTTGGGACCGTGCAACCGTCACCACAATCAGTTCGAGCCCACTGTCGTGACCCCAGACAGAAACCCCAACCTGTGAATGGCCACTCCCCAAGCCCTACCCCCTCTCTGGCGACTGCCCCTCTGGGCTTGCCTGTACTGTGGACTTGAGCCCTTCTTTCACTCCATGTTTCCAGGGTTTACCCAGGTGGCAGCCTGGGGCAGGCCTTCATTCACGCCTTTTGATGGCTCAGTGCTGATCTGCTGCACGGACAGACTACATCTTATTTATCCTTGCAGCTGTGGGTGGACATTTCGGCTGTATCCACTTTTTGACTATTGCGCGTAAAGCAGCTGTGAACAACTTGTGTCCAAGTTTGTGTGTGGACCCATGGACGCACACCTTCATATCCTTGGCTATAGCCCTAGGACTGGACTAGCTAGGAGTGGACTAGTTACACGGCAACTCTCTGCATCCTTCTGAGGAGCTGCCAAATGGCTTTCCAAAGCCATGACACCATTTTACATTCCAACCAGTCTGAGCGTTCCATTCCTCCCCATGCTTGCCAACCCTCACTATTGTCAACTTTTAAATCATGGCCACTGTAGTGGGAGTGGAATGTTACCTTACTGTGATTTGATTTGTGTTTCCTTGATGGCTAATATGTTAATATTGCTCTGCAAGCAAACCAAACCCCCAAAAATGGATCTCTTGGTGTTGGAAATGCAGAGTTGAACACATTAAATGGGCTCCCTCAAGACAAATTTCCTTGGCCTTTAGCATCCCTCAGAGCTTCCCATCTTTCCCAAATTCACCTGACCCCACAATTCCCCCTACCCCAGTAATGCTAGTTACCATCCTTTAGGACTTTACTGTTCCACAGAATACATTTTGGAAATGTTGGCCTGATATCCAAAAAACCAGCTTCACGTGGCTGTTAGCAGCACAGGCTTTGGGGTCGGTAAGCTACAACATGCCCTCAGCTATAGGGTCTCAAACGGTCTAGCCCCTCAAAGCCTTGTTGCTTTATCTGCAGAAAGGAGGTAAGAGCTGCACCCTAAGATCTTTAAATAAGAGAAGCTGTATCTGGAGATGGGCCCTTTGGAAGGTGATTAGGTCATGAGGGTAGAGACCTCCTGAATGGCACTGGGGCCCCTGTAAAAGAGATCCCTCCCTCCCCACCCCCAGCCCCCCAGAGGCACCTTGTCCTCTCCCCCATGCAAGGACGCAGAGGAAAGACAGCTGTCTATGATCCAGGCAGTGGGCCTTCACTGACACCAAATCTGCTGGTGCCTTGACCTTGGACTTCTAGCCTCCAGAACCGTGAGAAATTTGTTGTTTACGAACCGCCCGTCTGTAGTCCTGCATTCTACTGTCATGGGGACTAAGACAGAGGTGTTGGTAGCTTCTGGGCCCAGGTGAGAAAGCACAGCTGTGTGAACTGTGTTCATTGCCCCCCCCCCCCCATGGCACTGGGCTCAAGCCCCAGGGGCCCCGGCACAGCTCCGATCACACAGACCGCCAGCCTGTCAGGCCACGTCCTCTGCTGTGACAAATCGGGTTGGACCCTGCTATATTAAGAAAAGTCCAGGACAGGTCTCCTTCTAATGTGAAAGGAGGGAGAAGGTGGAAAACACCCTCAGGCTTGCACACTTCGACGTTATTAGTTTTCAGTTTCCCAGGGCAAGTTTGCAGGCCCCCGCCTTCAGGAAGCTGACAGTGCCCACTGTGTGGCCAACAGTCCCTAACAGCAGGCTGCTGGGAAAATCCAAGGCAGAGTGCAGGGAACATAAAGGACTCTGAAAAACAATGTATCTTTTGCCATCACTAATTCTTTTCAAAGGGATGTTATGCTTCGGAAAGAAGGAAATAGAATCCTGTTTAGTTCATTCTACCAAAAATCTGCTTTTTATCCCATCCATTGATTTTCAGTTCAATCATCTTATTTTCCATTTCTAGAGCTTTTATTTCCCTGTCAAATTCACTCAGTCTTTATTTGATACGATCTCATTCATTCCTCATGGCTTTAACTCTTTTCCGTATTTGATCACTTTAGGTATACTTGTTTTGTAGTTGTACATTCGATTATTTTATGATCTGAGGTCCCTGGAAGTCTAATCCCACTGCTCGTTTTTGTCTGCTGAGTCTCCCTCTCGTGGTGACTGTAGATTATGAACTTTGCTTCAGTAAGGCTTTCTCGGTGGGGATCCTCTGGGGCCTGGGGTGTAGACAGCCTCCCTTTGGAAAGAGCTGGGCAAACTTCTGTCAAACCGGGGATATAAGCACCTGAAAATCCTTTTCACGCCCTATTTCTCAGAACAGAAACCACCAAACAGTATAACTTTGAACTCACAGCCCATGTAAAGGCAGTCCTGCATCGACAAAGTCTTAGGGAGACTTTCCTGTCCCCTCCCCCCCAGGACCCACGTGGAAAGACATCAATGCCTCGTCATCCCACCGTGCTGCTGGGCAGAGAGGCTCCTGCTTGCTCCACGGGCTTGGCCTCTGAGCCCCCAGCTGTACACTGGGGTCTTGGGGTAAATGAGGCAGTGGGGGTGGGCCCTAACCCAGTCTACTGGTGTCTTTACATGAGGAGGAAGAGAAACCAGGTCACTCCCTGCCTCTCGTGGGCCTGAGACGTGTGCTAACAGTACTGAATTTCAGTTTCTTTGGGTGTGGTTCCTAGGGTTTTCCCTTCCTCTGGGCTCAGATTTTTTTCAAAAAGAAAGAAAACAAAAACACCGTTGCAGCTGGTGGCTTATCAAGATATTCCAAGTTGGGTGGCTAGTCAAACCTTAAGAAATAGAAACGAAAATAAAATTCTCCGTCAGGGTAATTTTCTACTCTATTGAAATGTTAGCGTGTTTTGGCCACATGGGAAGGCTGAAATACTTGTTCCCTACATGTTTTTTGTTTTGTTTTGTTTTGTTTTTTAAAATTCATTTCCTCCCCATCCATCCTGCCCTTAGCACACACCAATCAGAAACTGGTTAGAGGTGCAGCTATGGGCCAGCTGTGCCCCCCAAGTGCATGGGCTGCAGCCTGCACCCCTATAACCATGACTTTATTTTATAGACAGGGCCTCTAAAAATGGGAGGAGGGTAAAATGAAGCTGTGGACGGGTCTTGAGCCAATAGAGCTGGTGTCCCTATAAGAAGAGGAAGAGAGAGGAGGGAGGCCGTCACAGAGAAGTCTCAGGAGGCCACAACAAGAAGGCAGCGGGTCTGCAAGCCAAAGAGACCAACCTCAGGAGAAACCACACCGGCCGGCACCCTGATCTCCAGCCTCTAGAACTGCAAATTTCTGTGGTTTCAGCCCCTAGCCGGTGGATTTTGCTACAGCAGCCCAAGCAGACAAATACCCCTTCAAAGAGGCTGTCTCAATCATTTCAACTTGGTGGACACCACACTTTAAAACAACTCACAGACATGCTCTGAAAAGGGGCTGAAGGGAGAAGGGCTGTGTCACTAACTACAAAGAAGACAGACAATGAAAGTTAAGGTGACATTTGAAATAATCAAGCCCGAAGCCGGCCACCCCTCCGATGACATACACATGGGAAGGCTCAGCCACCACTCTCCCCCCGCCATTAGCGCTTCATTTAATTCGGTTTATAAAAACAATTAACTTCATCAATCCCTCACAGTGTGTGTGGTGATTAATGCAGCAATAAAAAGTGGCAATAATAGTGATAACTCAACGCCAAGACAGGTTCATTTGAACTTGCAACACTGCCAAAATGTATGACGGCGTATATTTATTGTGATTGTTTTACCCATCACGGGGATTCTTCGCTTGTGAAAAATACAAAGGCAGAGTTATTTCTGCAGAAATCTCTGCAGAATGACTTGCAAATAGAAATATTTTTAGGAGACATTAAGACCCCAAAAAAAAAAAAAGGGACTTGATTGTTGGTGTAGTGGTTGTTATACTCAAAGGAGAGCTTCGAACTGAAAATACCAAACACTGGATTTAGTAGAAGTGCTGTGCAGACGAAAGGGACATGGGTCCTGGAGCCAGATCCCTGGGCTCACACCCTAGCTCTGGCCGCACGCGCGTGTGTACATCTGGGCACGTTGCTGATGCCCTCGGTGCATCAGGGTGCTCCGTCTGTGAAGAAGCGGTGATCCCCACCAGGGGTCCATCGAGGACCAAACAAGTTAGCACATGAAACACCTGCCACCGCCCGGCATCTGGCAAGCACTCGACTGTTCACTGCTCTTGTTAAATGGGTTTTAAAACTTAGCGTCTAGTACTTAGACCCACAGTGTGTCCTTGGTGCTTTAATGTCCCTCCTGACAGTTTCCTCGGGTGTAAAACAGGGATGACAGTACGGAGCTGGGGAGATGAAGGGGAGTGAGACACCTGTAAATGGCTCCCTGCCGCGGTCCTCCGCTGATGCGGTCAGCTCAGCATCCCAGGACTGTCGTCGGTCTATTGCCATTTAAGTATGGAAGCTTCTGGAGAATCACGGATCCTGGATAATGCTTCAACACAGCACTGCAATGTGCAGGCCCCTCTCTCCTCCAGCCACGTGACATCCCAGCTTACAGCAACTCTACGGAGTGGATCCGAGGGGTGAAGAGGGGCAGGCCACCAGGCCTGAGCCACATAACCAGCAAGCCTGGAGCTGGCCCGACCCCAACAGCCTGTTCCCTTTGTCACACCCTGCAGGCCCTTCTCGACTTGGGCCTTCCCAGAAATGGGCAGCATCATCGCTCCTCAAAGAAACAGACTGACGGTCAAGGGCAGGCTCTGGTTACTACGTCGCCCAGGAGAGGGAGAAGGCGTTTGACATCACCGCTCTCTGCACAGGGGCTTCCTGCCTACGGGTGAAGGGAGGGGAAGAAGCCTCCTGCGTGCTCAGCCTTTCCCAGGTAAGGGGTGGGAGAGATGACTCGCCCTCCTGTGGCTGGGACATCCCCTCAGGTGTCCGAGTGCCTGGCCGTAAGCAGGAACTGTTCTCTGTTCTCGCTCAGGAGCAGGCTGGAAAGACCCACAGCTGGAAGTCGGGTTGCGGGGGTGGTGAGAAGGCTCCCCCTAGGGCCGCTCACAACCCAGCCGGGCTTCTGACCCCAAAGCGCTGGCTGCAGGTGCCACATCATCACCAGCAGGCGTGTGCCATGGTTGTTCTTACCAGAGAAGAGCAACTGACATGTTATTGGCACGAAAGCTCTTCTACCCACAAGGAGAGATGCAGGGTCTGAGAACTGTTCAGCGTGTGAACAAAAGAAACCAAACCAGGAAACCAAGCAGAGCTGTAGGTTAGAGATCAACCCAGTCATCTCAGGCAGAGCAGGTGGTAGAGCAGGTGAGCGAGGCAGAGGGTTGACCTCCCCTAAGATGTCCACGCCCCAGTCCCCCAGAACCTATGAATGTGTTGGGTTAGCTGGCAAGGGGGAGTTAAGGTTGCTTCTCAGCTGACCTTAAAATAAGGAGATTCTTTAAAAGAAAAAAAAAAAAAAGGCTCTTTGAAATTCTGAGAATGCTCTCAGAAAGAACCAGCCATGCACACTTTGATTTCAGCCTGGTGGGACCCATCTCAGACTTCTCACCTCCCGGACGACAAAACAGGAAAGCTGTTGTTATTTTAAGGCTCTAAGTTTCTTGTGCTTCGTCTACAGCAGCCATACGAAAGCGAGGCAGTGATATATGTAGGTCACAGGTGTCCCCATAAGCCCCTACTCACCATCCCCTGCATAGAGGCCACGCAATGGGGTGGGGTGGGGGCGTGCCCTCTGCACGGTTCCTTGTAGGAAGGCTGCCCGGGAAAGGAAACAAACCTCCAGCCATTCAGCCCAGCCCCTGAGATTCTGGGTGGTCTGTAAGCAACACTGAGCACCATTGGACTCACTAAGGTAACTGTAGCTAGTACTTTATACTTTGGATGTAACTGTAACTAACAGAGGACTTGACACAACAGTGAGTGTTCCCTATATAAATGAAAAGATTTCCTAAGTTGGGAAGGGAAAAGCATTCCCTAAATCACGCAAGCGTCTGCAATGGACAGAGCGCATGTGAGAGGATGAAACCAAGTACAGAAGAATGAAGTGAAATCTAAACTTTATTTTAGAAATGCTGCGCTCCACCCCAATGGGGGAGTTTTTGAAACAAATGCAGTGACTAGAAGGGTCTTTTTTCTTTCTTTTTTTGTTGGCATATCGGGTGCAAAAACCGACTTTCCTGCACTCTTTAAGCATTAGTCAGTGACTGCGCTGAGGGCCCAGGAGGTGCGCTTAGCAAATCTGTGACTGAACGGTTAATACAATAAAAGACAAATCAGTCATCCACTGCTGGCAAGAGTGGCCTAGACAATCTGAAAATCTTCCTGCAGGAGGCGGTTTAGAGGGAATGATCACCCACAACCTTTTAAATGCAACCTTAACTCATGTTTGGATGATGCATGTAACAGAGAACTGAATTATCCTGAAGTTACTAATGTTTTCTGTTTCACTTTAAATAAACACAATCGCGTTTCTACCTCCATTTGACTTGGTTCTGGAAGGAGAAGAAAGTCTGCTTTTCAAAGAGAACCATATGTAGAATCAGTAATGCCCACAGCTATCACATACGAGACTGACGACCGCTTTACTGACACATGATTTTGCTACCCTGGGAAATGGAGGGGAACGGGGCCAGCAAAATCTTTAACAGAGAGATTTTACCCACATCACCGCCACAAACTACCAAAGACAGGCAGGAATGAGTGGCAGTGTGGCTCATAATTCTGCCCCCGTGTTGCCGTGGCACTGTCCTGCCATCTGATGGGACAGAGCCTCACTCGCTACTTCTCACTTTGCCAAACTCTAGTTGCAATAATGCTCAAGAACAGACCGTCTCAGCCCATTTCTCCACAGACCCTTTGTAGTAGAGAGCAGTGGAGGGGTCTCAAGTCATCAAGACTTGGCGACTTTGGCCGAGGGCCCGGTGACAGTGCCCTGCAGGGTGAGGCAGAGCATCTGGGCCCTTTAGTTGAAGCTGGTATTTGTAGTGGGGGCTCGCGCCACGTCAGGAATCTACTGTTTCCCTCCGCCCCTCCCATGAATACTGGAGGCACACACGTTACTAGACTTTTGTCTTTGTCTTGTGAATCTGTCATGAATTTAGAACGTAGAGGGAGACACCAGCCCGCTGTAACACCCCGCGCCCGTTAGTTACTATTTGCACTACTAAGATGCCCCCTGAACTGGATGAGAGGTCCCCCCGCATCACTAGGACACATTGGAGACGGCTCAGAAGTAGAGGGACGTGGCAGATCCCGTAGGATCTGGGGGATGTGAGAGATACTGAAGGCAGGGTCTGCCTGTCCCTCTCCCTTTGCTCCTATCCCCCTGGCCCACACTCCCTGCCCCATGCCTGTGCGCACTTGTTTTCAAATAAATAAAATCTTAAAAAAAAAATAAAAGACTCTGTCTAGAAGCCAAGAGAAGAAAGGCAGATAGGTGGAGATTAAGTGTGATAAGAAGGCAACAGGATGCTGTGGGAAGGCAAAGGAGGGCACCTGGCTCCAAGAGCGGGAAGGCGAAAACACCAAAGGGACTCGGAGATGGTTACAGGAGAGCATTTTATTGCTTCCAATCGAGGATTTAAGCACAAGACTTTGTTACCCAACTTAAGCACTTAATGAAAGGGTTCCTGAAGTTTTTAAGGCTATTATTTTGATTTATGAACTGTGCTCTTGGCTACCTTTGATGATTATTCTTTATTATAGTGGGTTGTCATTTTTTGGTTTATTTTTTAGTAACATCTACTCCACAGAACTGCGTCCTCTCTGGCCATGCCAGAGTCAGTGTGGACACCCTGAGCTTTCCTGCCGGAACATCTGTGATACAGGGGAACGCACTGAAGGGCACTCCTGGAAAGCAAAATGCTTTAAGCAGCAAAAGGCCTCTTTCTAACTTGTACCCCCTGGGCCAGGATGCCAGGCTCTGCCAGGCCAGATTCCAACTCTGGCCAAGAGTGACTGGTCTTGGAAAATGTAGAGTAACAGTCCGTAGCTCCTGCTTGCCGGGGGTCCTGTCCTGAAATCACCTGAAGAGTTTACCTGTGGGATGAAACGCCCTTTGGTGCTGGTCCCGATGGGTGGGAGGAACTGAGCTGAAGAAGTGGCAGAGGCAGCCCTGTCCTGAGCCTTTCCAAGAGGAAGGTCAGCTGGCCCACATCTCCCATTTGAAAGAAGAGCAAAACTGAGCCCTAGCAAAGTGCTGGGCCTCATAACTTGGAACCCAAATTCACTGTTCACCAGTACAAATAAGTTCGTTCCTTGTTTCTCAATTCACAAAGCCTACGTGTTCACAATTCAAAGAAAGTCAGAGTCCTTGATGAAGTTTTTCCCGAGGAGTTAATACATACAGTTTGCACCTCTGATCCTAAAAATCTCATACGGATATCCATCACATATGTCTCTCCATGCAACTGAATTACGACGACTTAGATTTGCTGTCACTCCTACAGACACACAGCAGCGGGGGGCGGGGAGTCAGGGGCACACTCCTGCCCCGAAGGCCAAGGCCATCAGTGGGACTGGAGGTGTTCCTTCCCACGGAACCGCCCACAGCTGCGGGCAGCTGGCTGTGGACCAACAGCAGTAGGCACTAAAGGTCAGAGGTATCTTTTTTTGTTTTAAAGATTTTATTTATTTGGCAGAGAGAAACACAGCCAGAGAGGGAGCACAAGCAGGGGGAGTGAGAGAGGCAGAAGCAGGCTTCCGGCCGAGCAGGGAGCCTGATGCGGGGCTCGATCCTGGCTCTCTGGAATCATGACCGGAGCCCAAGGCAGTCGCTTAACCAACTGAGCCCCCCAGGCGCCCCCACAGTTATCTTTAAAAGAAATCCCTTTGAGGTACTCTCCCTTTTGTGTAATTAAATCAATGCAAAAGGCCCCAAAGCCTATTCTCCATGATGGCAGAACTGTTTTCTGAAATCCCATGCCTCTTCAGTCCCTACATGCCAGGTAGCCGTTATTCTTCCCGAGTACCAATTTCTTTTCTTGTTGAGAGCTTCTTTCCCCCGGTGGAAAAAATACTATCTACTCTGGAATGAAATTATTTAAAAACTGTTTGTTGCCCCTGTTGAGGCAGAGAGTCAGTGCCTTATGGTGGGGAAGGCAGACAGAGATCACTGGGCTCTCCTAACATCAGGAATGGGCACAAACGGGCCCCCCAAAGCAGCCATGTTCCAACAGGGCTTCTGTTACTGGAAGGCTGACTTGAACACTAACGTGTACAATTAAGACCCGGCAGCAGCCTGTAGTACATTGAGGTGACTCAAATTTCTGCGACGGGTGGCCTCTGCTTGTCTCCCTGGGTCCTTCCATATGGATCGATGGGCATTCCAAAGGGGAGGAGAAATCGAAGTAGACCAGGTTTGTACAGAGTGGAAACAAACGGGAGCAGTGCTCAGAAAGGAGGCCGTCTGAACATAAAGCCTGCCTAGATTCGTTTATTTTTTGGTTCTTAAGAAAGATGACGCTTTCCTGGATTTAACTTCCTTGGCTCAGAAGTTTAGGAGTTGGAGGAAAATAAAAAGCTGATGGAAAGAAACACAAGAAAAAGTGGGGTGCGAAAGAAAGTCGGCGAGGAGGGAACATCACAGCGAGTGATTAATGATAAAAATTATTTCCGCTCCTTTGATTCTTTTGTCGGTATGAAGTGCTGTCAGCCTACAATTAATCATCACCACGACACTAAAAACATGGACTTTTAATCGTTCTGGCTACTCGTTTTCCTAAGACATCTGCACAATCTAAATGAGTACTGGGTGCAAACTTTTGGGGAAGTTGTGCAAGCAGGCTTCCTCGAGTCATTCCGATTTGCATGCAACTCCCACGGACTTGCGAGGTTGCGGACCCTGCGCGCCCAGGGTCTCGCAGCGCCGGCCCCGTTGGTCGTCAGAGCCCCCGAGCGGCCCCCAGCGCCCGCGCCCCCTCCGCGCCCGCGCCCCGGGTTCGAGCCCGCCCCCGCGCCCCGCGCGAGGACAGAAAGTGGGAACGAGTCAGTACCGGCGGGCGGGTGTCCGGCTTTCGTCTCTAGCTTCCCCTCGGGAGGCGAAGACATGATGCGACCGCGTGTCCGAGGGGCTGCGACGGCGACGACGAAGGCAGCGGGCCGGCGGGCCGTGCGGGAGGAGTGCGCGAGCGGGAGCGCCGGGCACCGGGAAGGCACGCGCGGAAGGCGGCGGGACAGCGCACGGAGGCGGTGACTGCGGCCGCCGGGAGGGGGCGCGGCCGGCGCGCGCCGACGTGGCGCGTCCCGCCCACCCGCGGCTGCGCGTTGTCGTCACTGCGCCTGGCCCTACCCCGCCGGCTCCCCTCCGCACGCTGTGCGCTGAGCTTGCGCAGTGGGCAGCGCCACGTTGGAAGCGGTGGCCCCGGGGCGCGGGAGGAGGAAGGACGGTGAGAGCTGAGTGTTTGTGGCGAGAGGAGGCGGGGCTGATGCCGGTGAGGGTTGCTGGCTGAGGTTGAAATGGCCCAGCAGGAGGGTGACGCGCTCTCGGGGGCTGATGTAGGTGGTCTGGGGACGGTCCGTCTGCCAGATGCCTTCGTCCAGCTCTCACTTGGAGCGACTAATCACGTGCGGAAATGAGACCCCAGGTGGGACCGACCAGGAGTCCCAAGATTGCAGGGATTTGTTAAAAGATGCTGCAAATGGGACTGCCCCCCCCCACCCCCCCGAAAGACAGCGCTGTGAAACCAGGGACCTGGACAGAGTTCTTGGACCCTTGGGTCTGTGCCCCCGGGTACTGTCTTCGTGTTGCGGTGGCTCTTTTGGTTCTGTCCAAAGCGCATCCTTTGCTCTCATGCCCTGGTTCGTATCCTAGCCGCCTTCTCAAGCGCTTTGCAAATACAGATCTCCTCTTCTGCAGGTTCAGTCCCGTCTTCCCGAATTAGCAGAATTAGCGTTCACACATGCCCAGGGTCTTTAGAAAAGGAAACACCACCATCTCTCTTGACTTTTTTTTTTTTTTGAGATTTTATTTATTTATTTGACAGATCACAAGTAGGCAGAGAGGCAGGCAGAGAGAGAGGAGGAAGCAGGCTCCCCGCTGAGCAGAGAGCCCGATGCGGGCCTGGATCCCAGGACCCTGAGATCATGACCTGAGCCGAAGGCAGAGGCTTTAACCCACTGAGCCACCCAGGCAACCGACTCTATATCTACTTTTGACAATACGATTGATCAAAGAGGTTGAGCACCTCACCCCCTTTTATCCCTCAGCCCAGTCCAGTCCGTCTAGGGTTCCTCCAGCTGCCCAGGGGCTGCCTCCAAACAGGGAAGGTTCTTTAATCAAGGTTCCTTATGACCTCCGTGTTGCCCAATCCAGCGGTTTCTCTTTCACTCTCGTCCTACTTGACTTCTCGGAGGCACTTGACCTAGACAACACACCCTTCACCTTAGCTTTAGGGATGCTACATCTCGGCCTTGACTTTCAGTGTTGTGGCTTGATGGTTGGCTGCTAATTCTTTTAGGTGTGTTGGCTTCTCTTCTAGATTGTAAACATTCGAGTATTCTAAGGCTCAGCACCAGTCTTCTCTGCCTGGACTTTGCTTCAGTGGTCAGCTGCAGGACCATGGGTATGACTGTCATCCATATGCTTCTGAATACCAAATCTGCAAGCCCATTTCTCTACCCCGGCGCCTTCACTAAGCTTTAGACTACCTCCTTGACCTCTGGGTGTCTAATGCAACACTGCCCCGTTCTGTATCACAGAACACATACAAATTCATATTCTACCCATGGATCCCAGGCCTTCTCCCCACATTTCAACAGCATTAATAGCAAGATAGCTGTTGGCCAGGTGACAGTCATGATATAGTTGTCATTCCCTTACATTCATTCCCATCAAAACTCACAGACAGGTGTCAGCAGCTTAGAAGAAAATCCGAAATAAATAGCAGAGTGCTGTTTTTAAGAGATTCTGCACCACTAACACTCTTAATGGAACAGAGTGAGAAAATCCACAGAAACTGTTGATTTGGATTCTGAATGGGAAGACCCTTTAAGGATACCTAACCAATTAATTGTGTGAATATTTTATTTTATAGGTATGTAATGAAGGCTATATAGTTAAAAACTCATGTCTTCATAGGTCTAAAAGAACTGTTTCTGAGAAGTATACAATTTCTAGGATTGAAAACATTGTGTTATAGTTTAATTGGCAGCATTTTTGCTTTTACTGATAACAAAGTTGCATGTTAGGAGTGATGACATTTTCTATCCTGTGACATGTGGATTCCTCAGGAATCCTAGGGTAAAAGAAGGAGCCTTCTGAGGAGGTAGCCAAGCTACCCATGGGCCTTGGTGGCCTCACTGGGCTGCCCTGAGGTCTCAGAGGTTCCATATCTTTACCTAAGGTCTGTTCTGGGACTACACTAGAACACTCTGGTGTAATCATAGGTCTAGTTTTACTTGTTCAAAGCAGAATTCCTGATTCACCCACCTACCCTGTAATACTTTCCCACCTAGAATAGCATCCGAAGCACAGTGTGGGCTACCTGCCTAATCCATAGCATTGCCGTCAAAGAAGATGTGGTTGTGTAACAGGTTGGCATGGGACAGCTACCTGTGTTTCCCAGCCTCCCCTGCAGCCCGGTGGGGGAGTGCAAATTCTGCCACTGGAATGTAAGTGGGAGTTTGTTGGGAGATTTCTGGAAAAATTTTGCATACTTGAGGGGCACCTGGGTGGGTCGGTTGGTTGAGTGCCTTACTCTTGATTTGGGCTCCAGTCACGATCTCAGTCATGGGATCAAGCCCTGTGTCAGGCTATGTACTCAGCACAGAGTCTGCTTGAGATTCTCTCTCTCTCCTGCCTGCCCCTCCCCCAATAAAACAAATTAAATCTTTAAAAAAATGTTTTTTTGTGGGGTGCCTGGGTGGCTGAGTTGGTTAAACAACTGCCTTCGGCTCAGGTCCTGATCCTGGAGACCCGGGATCGAGTCCCACATCGGGCTCCCTGCTCGGTGGGAAGCCTGCTTCTCCCTCTCTCACTCCCTCTGCTTCTGTTCCCTCTCTGGCTGTGCTTCTCTCTGTCGAATGGGTAAAATCTTTAAAAAAAAATGTTTTTTGCATGCTTGATATAAAGACTACCCTTCCTCTCATTGATGTCACTGTTCATACTGCCTTGAATTCAGACAGAAAGTGGAAGGCAGAGCAATCATATTCCAACCATGAGGCAAGTAAAGGTATGCATGCCAAATGACGGTCAGAAGCATGTGGCATGTGGGATGTGAGGTCTTGTGGAGGCTCCACAGAGCAATGGACCCTGCTTCTAGGCTATTTTGTTGTGTGGAAGACAAACCCCTGTTAGATCAAGTTTCCATGGTTGGTGTCTTTACTTGCAACCAAATCTAGCCCCCAACACACGTGGTCTCCCAGGCCCTGCATGGTGGGGGCCATGCCCGCCTCTGGGAGCTCATGTCTCTCACCCCCTCTGGCCACCCTGGCCTTCCTGATACTTCTGTAGTGTGCAAAGCCAATTCTTCCCTTTGGGGCCTCACCATTAGTTGTTCTCTCCACCTGGAACCGCCTCTCCCAGATTCTTGCACGACCTGCTCCTTCTTATTTGGAGTCAGCTTTTCTGTAGGGTCTTTCCTGCCCACCACATCTGAAGAAGCCAGCCCTCGTACTCGACTCTCAACCTTTTGTGTTCACAGCACTTCATCCTCATCCAAAATTCCTCATCCATTTTCTGGCCATTAACTCTCTGTCTCTTCTGACTATAACACTGCTCGAGCGTCAGCCCCACGAGAAGAGAGACCTTGTCCACTTTGCCCACTGCAAGGGCAGTACCCAAAACCAAAGTGGGCACATAAAAAGCATTCAGTGGGTGTTCTCTCCCATAATTCCAGAGCGTGGATGTATTTAATTTTCTCACAGCTGTTACCAAAATGAAGAGCAGCAAGTAAGGACTATACAGAGAATGAAAGTATATCTAATGTGTAGGGTACCATTAAAATGGATGGCCATATATCCTTTCTAACATTTACTTCCACTGTGCACACGTGTGTGTATGCACATGTGTATTTGCACGCACAGGTGTGTCAAACCTCACCAGTCCCGGATGCTGAGGATAAATGCCAGCACCACCCATGGAAAGGTTCCCATGTCACCGTGCCCACCCTGATATTATTAGAATTGCCAAGTGACTAATCTTATCTAAAGCTTACTCTAATTCCGAGAGCAAGGCAGTTTCACTTATTTTAAGTGAAAAAGAAAAGTAAGCAAAAGGGAGAAGGAAGGATTGTTGGGTTGATATGGGACACAAGGCTTGACTGTGCGCTGGGACTAGAACCTGGCTTTTCTTTTCTTTTTTTTTTAAGATTTTATTTATTTATTTGACAGAGAGAAACGCAGCTAGAGAGGGAACACAAGCAGCGGGAGCGAGAGAGGGAGAAGCAGGCTTCCCGCTGAGCAGGGAGCCCGATGTGGGACTCGATCCCGGGTCTCTGGGATCATGACCTGAGCTGAAGGCAGTCACTTAACCAGCTGAGCCACCCAGACGCCCTAGAACCTGGCTTTTCAAAGCCCCGATCCCATTTTCTCCCACTGTTGGCTGCCTCCTCCTCCTCCTCATTCTCATTCTTCTTTCCTTCTTCTTCTTCTTTCCTCCTTCTTCTTTCCTCCTTCTCCTTTTGTTTATTTATTTGACAGAGAGATCACAAGTAGGCAGAGAGTCAGGCAGAGAGAGGAGGAAGTAGGCTCACGGTGGAGCAGAGAGCCCAATGCGGGACCTGATCCCAGGACCCTAAGATTATGATCTGAGCCGAAGGCAGAGAGGCTTTAACCCACTGAGCCACCCGGGTGCCCTGTTGGTTGCCTTCTAAATAGAGTGTTGTGAGCTGTTTCCCCTTCTTTAAGTAGACATGTTGGGTCCCAAATGGTACTGGAAAAAAATGGTGCTGAATGTGAGATACTTCTGAATGTGAATACTGTAAGCACTGGGAAAAGGATTCAAAGAAGGAACAGAAAGTGCAGAGCCTCTCCTCCACGTATGTATGTTGTACTCTGGACCAGGGCACTGAAACTCTCTGAGCCTGTCCCCTTATCTGCAGGTACATCAGAGATGTGAACTCTCACCTCGCCAGAGCTGGTATAAATTCAGGATTAAGTGCTGCCTACAAGCTACAGAGCTCTTCATGGTCACATTAACTGTCCACAAGATCCTGAGACCCAAGGGCTTCTCTGTCCTCACTGATGGAGAAACCCAGCCTGTGAAAGGCCAAGGGAATGGGGTGGTGAGAATGAGGAGACCCGAGAGAACCCTGCGCTTGTCACAGTGCTGCTCCATAAACCATAACATACTGTTGCATGTCGTGTTACTACAGCGAAGGGAGTTCTCATTAGTACGCAGGAAATACATGAATTGTCCTAGGGTGTATTGAAAGAAACTTACCTATCAGTTTGATGAACGTTGGCTTCCTTATTCCAGACTGGCCCATAAGTTCTGTCTTCTTGCACTCTTTGTCTGACGGATGAGGATTTTTATATTCTGACTCACTACACAGAATTTCTCTTCCATTGTTGGTTTTGCTTGGAAAGGGAGGGCAGCCTTCTTGACTGCAAAACATCCAAGAGATTTTTTATTATATCATGTAGGTTTTAAAGAATATTAATTTAAAGATAATTTATATGATACTCTCATGTACACGTACAGTGCTTGAGGAGAATATACATGTCCTAGAGTCAAATGAAAATAATAGAATATGACGTGTCACACACACACACACACACACACACAGGAATCCTTTGGGATTTCATTGGGCTTCAACTTGTCAGTCAGTCACAGGGTAATCTAGAAGCACTATGGGGCATTTTTCAAAAGTAATTCAACAGCCAATAAAGAACATGGAGGTCAATTTTGGTCACATAGGAAGTTACCCTCTAGCTAAGGATATTTGGAGGAAAAATAACTAGCCTGAGTCTTGGCAACAACTCTCCTTATCTGTATTTGGAAGTGAGAGAGAGAGAAAAGGCAAAAAGATGAGCGGGCTACAGCCCCAAATGCTGATTTCCCATGGAACTGCAAATGCTGTGGGGCTGTTTATGAAAAATGTGCTTTAGCAGAGAGACACAGGGTGGGGGAGGCATAATTTTGTTTCTGGCTCTTTCACAGAGTCATGATTTGACCTTGTGTAAAGCTACTTCCACATTCTGGGATTATCGTTCCACCGTGGAGGCAATAATACGGATCTTATTCAGGGATTCAAATAGTTATTCAATATTAGTGTTGGCATTTATCTCCTTATATAAAATTCTTACAAGGGTGTATGAATTGCTCTAACTATAAAAAATAAACATGACAAAGGCATCAAGAATAAAGAGGCTTTCGGCAAGATAAAATTATCCCGAGGGAGTCTGAAATTGAAAAACAACACATATTGGATAGCTTTTTTTTTTTCTTAATCTATCCAGGATTCAGTGGTACTAGGACATTATTTCACCCTTTTCCCATTAAAAAAAATCAGAAATTTCTTTTGAAATTTCGTCTAAAGTGAAAGACGAACAGGACATTAAGGGGGTACTTCTGCCCTTCAGCTATGAGCCTCTGCTCAAACTTTCCACGTGAGATCAGCCTGCGAAGTAAATCTACAAATGACGGAGCACTGGTCCTGGGGTCTCCAGACCAAGGTTTGAGACCCAGCCTGATCACACCGATGTGGGACACTGGGAAAATGCCATCCTCTCTCAACCTCGATGCCGCCCTCCCCTTAAAAAATGGGACGACTAATGCACTCTTCTAGAAGGTTTACAAGAAATATATGTGATAGCGTATTGAGGTTGCTGGATAAACTTCAAGGAACTAAATACAAGTCTACCTCAAGCACACTGCTTGTTAGCAATTTTAGAGAAATGGCAAAGCACACATAACAGAACATGATGAATATTCAAGATATACAAGACAACATGATGGGAATATTCTGAAACAATATGAGGTTCCTACTGGTTTGTGGATGCGTAGGAATGGTGAGAATGAACTGGTTTCAAGGGATAGGAGTCGAGCTTTGCAGGTAGAGCAGAATGCCTTTCCAGGGGACAGGAGGCAGAAGGAAGACATACCATATGGAGGAAGAGAAGAAGAGGAGCTTGGTGGTGGGAGACAGTGGTCCATGTACCCCAAATAGTGATTCTTCCAGTCTGATTTGAAGGGGGGGATGGGCGTGGAACGTTAATGGAAGACCAGGAGGCCCCAGATTAGGTCTGGCTCAACAGAAGACCATGGAATTCTCATCTCTGTTTCTTGCGTTCAGTCTCCTGCAATATTGCATCTTGTAGCCTCTGGAATGCTTCCTTGTACACTCAAGAGGGACTGAAAGCAGAAAAAAGCATAAGTATCATTCAGTATCATAAAAAAAAAAATAGTTTTGACCTCACAGTTCCTCTGAAGAGATATAGGGAGCCTCTGGAGGTCCCTGGATCGTATTTTGAAGATTGCTGTTTGAGATCATTGTTTAGACAATTGATTGATTTAAGATTAAGGATAAAAAAGAATTTGGGTTAAAAAAAATAAAATAACCACCACACTGTTGTTAGTGGGGATGTCAACCCTACAATAGGCGTGGACTGCAGTACCATCTGGCATCCCCCAGGGGTGGTCCAGATCAGCAGGTGGACACTCAGGAGTTCCCTCTTCTGGGCTTATTCGCAGATGCTGGGCCAGCCGGGTCAGATGGGAGGGGGGCGCGAGTTTGGCTTCCTGAATGACAGGTGCAGCCCCCACTGTCTGGGCTCCCCTGCTTACCACAGCTGTTTCCGGATCCACAGAGCCCTCCTGCTGTGCTGCTTGCCTTCAAAAAGGCAGTTTGAGCAATCTTAGAATTTTGATAGCCTGAGAGACACCAGTTTTCAAAAAAGCTGTTTTCACAGGCTTTTCAAAAGACGGAGACAGGTAACATTGTACAAGTACGATGTTGATTTGATACATTTATGTATAGCAATATGATCACCATCTTAGCATTAGCTAACATCTCTATCAGGTCACATAATTATTTTTTGTGTGCAGTGGGAACAATTAAGAGCTAATCTCAGCAGCTTTGAGATTTATAATATATTATTAACTATAATTGCTGTGTTATGCATTAGATCTCCAGAACGTATTTATCTACAAGTTCTAAGTTTTTATTCCTAAACACCTGCCCAAGTCCTCAAACCCCAGCTCCTAGTAACCACCAATCTACTCTCCATTTCTACGATTCAGTTCTTTTAGATTCAACATATATGTGACATAGTACAGTATTTGTCTTTGTCTGATTCATCTCACAGAGCATAATGCCCTCAAGAACCATTCCATTCACAATAGCATCAAAAACAATGAAAGACTCTGGCATAAATCTAGCTAAGGAAGTAAATATTTGTACAATGGAAACTACAAGACTTTGACAAAAGAAATTAGAGACACAGGGCGCATGGGTGGCTCAGTTGGTTGAGTGACTGCCTTCGGCTCAGGTCATGATCCCGGAGATCCAGGATCGAGTCCCACATCGGGCTCCCTGCTCTGTGGGAAGCCTGCTTCTCCCTCTCTCACTCCCCCTGCTTGTGTTCCCTCTCTCGCTGTTTCTCACTGTCAAATAAATGGAATCTTTAAAAAAAAAATTAGAGACACAAACAAATGAAAAGATAGCCCATATTCATAGATTGGAAGAATTAACATAGTTGAAGTGTCCCCACCATCCAGAACTATCTATAGATTCAATGCCTTCCCTGTTGAAATTTGAAAGGCATTTCTCACGAAAACAGAAAAAACAATCGACAGGTTTTCAAGTGAGGAATGGCAAATGATCTCAAAGAGCCTGGGCCATTTCTTTCCCTTCCAAAACCGTGTGTTGTGACTTAATAGGCGTAGATGTTTTGACCACTACATAGTAGATGTTTGGACTACTTTCATGGAGAATCACTTTTTATGAATACATTTAAAATAGTAAAATTAGAGGCACCTGCATGGCTCAGTTGTTAAGCATCTGCCTTCAGTTCAGGTCATGATCCTGGAGTCCTGGGATCAAGCCCCGCATGGGGCTCCCTACTTGGCGGGAAGCCTGCTTCTCCCTCTCCCATTCCCCTTGCTTGTGTTTCCTCTCTTATTGTGTGTGTGTGTGTGTGTGTGTGTGTGTGTGTGTGTGTGTCTCTGTCAAATAAATAAAATCTCTAAAATAAATAAATAGATAAAATTAATATACTTTAGAAAACCTAAATGATATAGCAGTGTTCAAAGGAGAAAGCATGTCACCACTTCTCAATAATCCTGTCGGCATTCGAGTCTACCATGTAGGACATCTGGCTTCCAGAAAAAAAAATCTGAATTCTTTTAACTACCTCATTAGGTACACCGTCCCTCAGTTTATGCTTGTTTAATGTTTCCCTCATTGTTAAATAGGGGTTATGGGCTTTTAGAAGGAAGACCATAGAAGTGAAGTGCCATTTTCATCACATAATTTCAAGGGTATGTGTTATCAGTATAACTTATCATAGCTGATGTTAACCTGGATTACCTTACAGATAAAAAGGGCTTTAAATATGGTTATTTTATGGATTTAAGTTAATTTATTTGTGATTTCAGCTCTTAGGAAATCAGCGTAAACAAGGGCTAAGTTATTTGCATCGTAACCTTCAAGTGATAAGCTTGTATCAGTAAGCAAATACCTGTCCATGATTCTGGAAGATACCTTTGGACACTTCTCTCTCACTCTCTCTCTCACTCTCTCTCACTCACTGGTGAGAGGGAGTGAATTTTATTCTTTCTCACTATCAGGTTAGAGATGGTAGATAATTTCCCTAACAAACTTAAAGCCTATTTCCCTGCTGAAATTACCTGGGTTTCTTTTTAAACCGTCTTTCTTGTCAGTGAAGTGATTTAAGAAAATTGATCAAATCTTTCATTCAGGCTCAAGTATCTGTGTGTGACTTTGCAGGCTGGAGAAGGCTTTAAATAAGGATTTCGGGGGTGTCCTTGTTTTCATCATGTTTTCAGAAAAGCCATTTCTGCTCTTCCTGAATTTCTAGGAAAAGGTCTGAGCTTGGGAAATACAATTGTGGTCATTCCAGATAAGAATGACTCTCAAGTCCATCCTTCTGGCTTGGAAGGAGCCTCTGGGGCACCATTCCAAGCTTTTTAAATTAACAAACTGCCTTTGACCATGGAAAAGATAAAAGAAAATATACAAGCTTCAGTAGCTCGCTTGAGACTTACAGCATGACTGTTCAACGTCTTAACAAAGAACCACAGAGTGTTTGGGTACAGAAATGCTGCACTTAGGCCCTTCCTTGCAGGGTCCCTGCCCAGAAAAGGTGAAGCTTGATGAGACATCACACCCACACATAGCAGAGGGTAACAGGCTGGGCTGGGCTTGACTGGGTTTGGCTTATTTTTTGCTCCTCATCACCTGAAGATGTGATTCTACCTTCCTCCCCTCCACTCTCCCCTCCTCTTCTCTTTTCTCTTTGCAGAAAGAGAAACCTAGTCTGAATAGTTACTGGAACATCTGCAGAATATGGTGGAGCTCGTGGGATTAAGGAGAAGGCGACAATGGCTTCAGGAAGAAGGCAAAGCAGGGAAGCTCCGGACCCACCAAGGGCTAACCTGTTTGGGCTGCTGCCAGAGGCTGACTCCGTGCGATGGTGCATTTTGTGTGTTGACTTGGCGAGGCCGCCATGCCCAGGTATTTGGTCAAAAATGATTCTAGATGTTTCTGTGAGGGTGTGTTTTATTTTATCTTTTTAAAAGATTTATTTATTTATTTGAGAGGCAAAGCAGAGTGAGAGGAGAGAGAGCACATGGGTGGGGGTGGGCAAAGGGCAGAGGCAGAGGGAGGAGCAGACTCCCCGCTGAGCAGGGAGCCTGATTCGGGCTCCATCCCAGGACTCCAATCTCATGACCTGAGCTGAAGGCAGACGCTTAACAGCTGAGCCATCCGGGTGCCCCCTGGAGGTGTTATTTAGAGGAGACAAACATTTAACTCAGTAAATTATGAGTAAAGCAGGTCAGCCTCCACGATATGGGTGGGCCTCATCCAACTAGTTGAAGGCTTTATTAGAAAAAACACTGACTTACCAAGAGGAAGAGAGAATTTTGCCAACAAACCACCCTCAAACTCAAAGTGCATCTCAGCCCTGGGTCTCTAGCCTGCTGGCTTACCCTGCAGATTTTGGATGTGCCAACCCCCATTATTTCACATGCCAGTTCCTTAAAATAAATCTCAGTCTCACTCTGTCTGTTTCTCTTGGTCTCCATCTATCGTCTGTCTGTCCATCGATCTATCATCTGTCTAGGGAGAGGCAGTGAGACATCCTACTGGTTCTGTTTCTCTGAAGAACCTTGACTCATACCCTCAGCTACAATTGTTTTATTCTCAATCTCCATTTGAGATCTGATTCAGAGAACATGAAGCATCCTTAGGTCTCAAGCTACTTTAATTCAGGTGCTGTGTTTTCAAAGACCATTCTGGGTATTGTTAAATAAAGTGAAGCGGATAGAGCATTTTTAATGCAGTGAGCTACATGAGGAGCCCTGTTAACTGACTAACCAGGCTGAGAAGAACTTAAGTAACATTAAGTTTGACTATGCCCTGTTACCTATTGTAAAATGTTACTGATCCTCTCTGACAGGTTTTCCTGGAATTTGATGTCAAGAGATAGGAACAATCTTGTTATCCATTGTTTACTCATTGTGACTGTAACCCTTTAACCCCATGCCTTCTGTAACAGCAAGAATTACATCAGATCCGAAACCTACCCCTTGCTGCATTATTATGCATTATTATGCCTACTGTTAATGAGTCAGCTGCAAAATGACCTCACCGCCTTGCATCAGTTTAACTCACCACCGAAGAATACATGTATCTTACATAAATTCTCTTGCTTGTCAGAAGATTCTCAGACCATAGGGTCTAGTGTTGCCTCCTTGCGCACTTACAAACTGAACATAAATAAAGAGAAGTGCCTCTAATGGATTCTTAACACAACAAGAAGTCTTGCTCTCCATCCCTTTCTCCCTCCCCCAAGCCCCACCCTCTTCCTCTATTTTTACCTTACGGTTTACGTAATCTCATAGACTAGGAAGAGATTTATTGATTTTATAGACTTTATCTCGCTCAACAACTATTTTTGAGGACCTACCCGATGCCAGGCACTTTTCTAGAAATTGAAGATATGGTCTCAGCTTTCTCAGAGTTTACACTGTAGTCTATTAGAGGCTGAAATTGTGCATAGTGACAGGCAACAGATGTAGGCTTCCAAAGTTCTCTAAGACAGGCTGAAATGCCCAACAACTCCCAAGTTTCTGAAACTTTCCAATGTTAGTATCTTGGGTTGTTTCTGAACAAATACTTCATAGAGTTCCTCAGAACACATTTTGAAAGACAAAATTCAGGTGTCATGTCATCCCTAGTTCTCTGTTCCTCTGCAGGTAAGATCCTTCAGGAAGAAACGGGGAGTGGGAGAGTGTCTTTGTATACCCCTTACCCCTTTCAGGCATTGCTTCTGCCCTGGGATCTAGGGCACCTCTGATGGTGGGTGTCCTTCATCCTCTGGAGTAGTGAGGGGCCAACTGTGGCCAACAAACCAACTCCAGCCCACCAGTTCTTTCTGTAAATAAAGTTTTACTGAAACAAAGTCACCTGCATTCATCTGTGTATCATCTATGGCTGCTTGCCTGCTGCAGTGGCAAAGTTCAGATATGGTCTGGTTTGCAAATATTCATTATTTGCTAAATATTCATTATTTGGCCCTTTCAGAAAGTTTGCAGACTCCTTCTGTAGAACAGTGGTTCCCAAGTGTGGTCCCTGTTCCGGAGGCATCGGCATCACCTGAAACCTTATAAAGAAATGCAAGTTCTCACTGCTACCCCCAAATATCTACTCAATCAGAAACTTGGGTGGGGCCCAGCAACCTGTGTTTTAGTGAGCCTTCCAGGGGATTCTGATTTGAGTTAAAGTTTGAAAATCACCCAACATATAATTTTCCCCTATATTTTAAGGAACTGTACATAATCTACCAGGAGGTCAAAGTCCAACAGCAGTTTTCAAATTCCTGATCTCTCCCAAGTTTTTTCATGGGATTGCTTGGGAAGGGGACATTGCATGTTGAGATGCATTGGCTGGGGCATTTTAACAGAAGCCATATCTAATGGCATTGATGATTAAGAATGATGTTCACCACACAAAGGAGCATTAACTGATTTTATAACACTGTGGAGAGCCAATAATGTAGCTCATCGATTTATGAACATCACATCAATGTTCCTTTTTTAAAATTAGATCTCTTTAAATTAATTTTTGATCACTGTTGAGAAGATGCTGACTGATTATATGCAGCAGAGCATGGGGATTACAGACAACTGTCTGTAGCCTCCCAGGGGGCCATGGCTGAGTCAGACTTACAGACTTCTGTGCAAGGCACGAGAAGGGCATGCAGATGGCTGCCCTTCTTCCCTGAGGTACTAGTACTCAATGATGCTGCTGACCCTTGCTCACTCTTGCCCTCCTCTTAAGATGAAAAAAAGCCCTGAACTAGGGTGTACATGGACTTTAAATGTTTGGGATTTCTGAAATGCAGTGACAATGATGAAATAGAAGGTAAGTGTTGGGAGCCCTCAGCCCATTGTTTGGCATTTCTCCAGGAACATGGATCAGTTATGGGTGAAAAAAATTTCATCCAATGCCCTTGAACTCGTGGCTGGCCTGGCTCTGGTTTCCAGATGCTCAGACTTGAAAATCATTATGAGGAAGCCTCTTCCTCCATCTTCACTTTAGATTCAGAGATTATGTTTATGAGCTTTTTCTTTCATTTAGATTATCTGTATCTACCCAACAGATGGGATTTTCATGGTCAGCCCAATGTTCTTTTGTTGTGTCATTAAACAAAAGAAATGAATGGAAGTGCTGTTCTAGGTGATTAGGTAGACGTTCATCATTAAGATGGTGAAAGAAACATTTCAGTTCAGTTCAGACCCTCCAGTCTCATCCCATTGACTCAAAAGTCGCACAACTACTAATATTCTAGATGACAGAGTTTGCAGGTCATATGTTCTCTACTTGGATGGTGATTGCCTATACAGATTCAATATTATTTGCATGTATTTATGATGAAGCATTTTATACATGTGTCATCTGAATGCCTTTGTCAGAAATAGTAACATGTTAGTTCTGTGTTTTTGTTGCTAATTTCTGTTTTATTCTCAAATAGACCACAGGCTATTTTTTCCCACACACTTGGCAAACTATAACCTGTGAGTAATATTTTGCCCGATGTCTGATGTGTGAATAAAGTTTTATCGGAACACAGCCAAGCCCGTTGGCTTACATATTGCTTAATGCTACTTCTGTGTTACAATGGAAAGGTTGAGTAGTTGTGACAGAGGTTATATGGCCTTCTAAGCCAAAAAATATTTACTGTCTGATCCTTTGCAGTAAGTTTGCTGAATCCTACAGACTGCAGGAAAAAAAAAAGTAGAAGCAAAGAGATTTGCCACTCAGTAAATAATTTGATAATGGACTACTGTAGGATTTTCCATGATGTATTTTTTTTTTTAAAGATTTTATTTATTTGACAGAGCGAAACATAGCCAGAGAGGGAACACAAGCAGGGGGAGTGAGAGAGGGAGAAGCAGGCTTCCCGCCGAGCAGGGAGCCCGATGTGGGACTCGATTCCGGGTCTCCGGGATCATGACCTGAGCCGAAGGCAGTCGCTTAACCAACTGAGCCACCCAGGCGCCCCTTCCATGATGCATTTTTAAGCCTTTATTTCTTATGTGTATAGAAATATGACATAGGTAGATCCTTCCAGGGAATGCCATCTTTCCTACCTGTGATATGGTGAGATGAGCTGTACAGAATAGTTTATGGTAGAATGTAGGAAGACATGGTCCAGGGGGCTATGCTGAAAGTCTTCTTTGAGTCAGAACATGGGAGGCAGGCTTCTAGGTAACACCCCCTCCCTTCCTCCTTGCGATCACGTCTATGTATTAACACACTTCCCTTGACTGTGGGTTGGGTCTGATGACTGGCTTCTACCGGACAGAATGTGGCAGAAGGGGTGGATGTTGTTTCTGAGATTAGCTCATAAAAAGACCGTGACTTCTGTTGTGCATTCTCTCTTGCTCCATGGGTTTGCTTACCTTTGGGAAAGCCAGCCCATGAAGCCGTCCCATGGGCAAGAGACTGGGCCCTGCCAACAACCGCCATGAGTGAACTGGAAGCCGATCTGGAACCCCCACCCCAGATGAGAGCCCATTCCTGTAACCTCCTCCGAGACCTGAGCCCCAGGAACCCAGCTAAGCCACCTTGGATTCCTACCCGCAGAGATCGTGTGATGACAAATGTTTATTTTAAGCCACTACATTATGTGGGTAATTTGTTATGCAGTTATAGGTAACTATTATCCAGGAAAGGAACACCAGAGCTGAGTTAGGAAATGACCTATCTTCTGGGGAATATAACTTTTTCAGTCTGCTTTAAGTTAAATGAAATTAGAAAATATTAAACAGGCGTTCTGAAGACAGATTCACAGCAGCTGTACTCTTAGTTTCAAAGGGGGGAAACCACATTATTGGTGTTATACAATTCTAATGGAAACAGAAAAAAAAAAAAGGGAAATTTATGCATAGATGCAGGCAACCAGTAAGCAGTAAAGAATAGTTACATCAGAGGGCACCTGGGTGGCTCAGTTGGTTAAGGGACTGCTTTCGGCTCAGGTCATGATCCTGGAGACCCGGGATTGAGCCCCACATCGGGCTCCCTGCTCGGCGGGAAGCCTGCTTCTCCCTCTCTCAGTCCCTCTGCTTGTGTTCCCTCTCGAGCTGTGTTTCTCTCTGTCAAATAAATAAATAAATAAAATCTTAAAAAAAAAAAAAGAATAGTTACATCAGATCAGGTGCTTACAACATCCAGTCTTGTTGGCTGGGGAAGCCCCGGGGGGGGGGGGGGGAAGCCCCGCATTAGCTGTGTAAGACCCCTCCCCCCATGGAGACAGCCAGGTTGGAGTCTCAATTGAGAACTTCTGGCTGGAGTCTCCCCTCAGGTGAGACTTGCAACTGACCGCCTCCGTGTGGGTCTTCTCTGCAGGTCTAATGATGGGGGCTGAAGGTAAACAGTTGTTTGCCTACGTGCGATTTGGAGCTAGCTGCATTTCTCCGTTATCACGTCTTGATATCTATGAGCTGATGGGCTAGGTGTGTTTGCCTTCCCTCCCAGAGTCCACTCCTCCGAGCGGGACTGGAGCCAGAGGGGATGGAAGGTGAGATTCACAGCTCTTGGTGTTCAGACCAGAAGGGCCGTTGCTGACCTGGAGGCCCGCTAATGTCAACTAACCAGGCTTCTGATGTCATGCCCCCCCCCCCCCCCCCAGTCTCACAAGCAACATGTTTTAGCCTGCCTGCGAACGTGTGGGTTGGGGTGATGGGTTATGCAGGACACGTCACAGAAACCTGCGCCCAGACAATACAACGGGTAAATTCGTGTTCTTTCCAACTGTACTACTATTTTCCATGAGTTCAGATAGCCCCACCTATTAGCCTCTGCATCCTGGCGCAGGTTAGCCGACTGCTCTGGGCGGGGCGGGAGGTGGCAGGAGGATCACCAGCTGATACCATAGCTCATGTGGGAAAAAGGTCTCAATATATCCCAACTGGCCAATATGTATACAAGTCAAGATGCCAGAAAATTCTCACTTTGTATTGAGCTGCTAGTTCTTTCTTTGAAAATGAAACTATGGCATATCCCAAGTACAATCTGTACTTACTGAGTGCACACTTTGATCTGTATGCATAATGTGGACCAGCCCGGGTGCTCTTGGGGCTCCCAGAACCCGCTGCATTCTGGCAGAGGAGCGGCGGGCGCTGCCGGGGGCGGTGGGGGGGGGGCGATGAGGGGGGGGCAGAAGCAGGACCGCCCTGGGGCTCCTTGGCTCTGGATGGAAGCCAATTTGGACCAAGAAAGATCCATTCTACTTGTATTCTTCACTTTTTCTCAGTGACATCTGCAGAGTCTTGAAAGGAGGCTCCCTTCTGAATATAGGCATATGCTTGGAAGGACACGGCGTACACAGACGGACACACACGTGGCTGGCAAACAGACCTGAGGAATACTGAGGGTGGATCTAAGTGAATCAGAGTTTCTGGTGGTGGGGCCCAGGAGTCTATCTATAACATGCTAATCTGGTGACGCTCCTTCCCCCAGTTCCCCCTCCCCTTCTCTCTCCCCAGTTCCTCCTCCCCTGCCCCCCCCCACAGGAGGCCTCCTCCTGTTTGGTGAGCGGAGACCTGTGTCAGTTTGCTAGCTCCACGGAAGCAAAGAATCACAGACCAGGGGACTTAAAACACAGACATTTATTGTCTTCTAGTTCTGTCGGCGGGAAGTCCACGATCCAGCTGTCCCAGGGTGGGTCCCTTCCGCAGCTGGAAGGGAGAGTCGGCTCCAGGCTGCTCGCCTGGCCCCTCAAGGCCATCTTCTCCCTAGGTCTCTGCACCTCCTCCTCCATTTTCGTATTTGTGTCCAAATTTCCCTTTTGATAAGGGCACCAGTCATATTGAATTGGTCACCCTCATGGCCTTAGTTTAAATTGGATTACTTCTGTAAAGACCCTATCTCCAAATAAAGTCCTAGTCTGAGATCCTGGAGGTTAGACATCCAATGTATCCTTTCCTGGGAGACAAAATTTGACCCATAATGGCATCTTTTTCCATAATAGATGATGAGTCATGAGCATCCCATGATACTAACATGATCAGAGCTAATGTTTTGGAGTGCTTACTATCTGTGCTAAGTATTTTACATATGGTATTTAATTTTATTAATTTAATTTAATTTTTTTATAAATTCAATTGGCCAATATATTCATTAGCCATCATTAGTTTCAGATGTAGTATTCAATAATTTATCAGTTGTGTATAACACCCAGTATTTAATTTTAATCTTCATGGCTAACTTTGAAGATGTTGTTATGTTTCCCAATTTGGAGATGATAAAACTGAAGCTCATAGAAACTAGCTAACTTGCCCAAGGCCTCACCACAGGTAGATGGTAGTGGAGGAATGATCTCCAGTCTCTTTGCACCAGTCTCTTTGCTTTGAGCCAGTATTCGCTCCACTAGCCCTTGGTCTAATTCCTTTGTCCTTTTTGGGGCGGCAGAGCAACTATATTCCTCTTCTTTGTCAGAAGCTTGTAGAAGGTTTCTAGGCCCTTCCAAGCATTCACTTTTCTGGGACACACACCCTTGTTCTTTCCTGGATGACATACCCTGAGTCCTCTGACCCCAGTAGCTGCCTCTCCTCGGACCTCTCCAGTTTGCTGATGAGAACCTTTAAGTGTTGTCTGCAGTGTAGACCGGAACTGGGTTTGGACACAGGCCTCCTCTAAATGTTGGCTTGCTCATTGTAAACAAAAATCTCCCCACTACACGGGGACAGTGTCTCATCAAGGCAAATGGCACACAGCTTCTGTCCTTTCAGCGGAAGTGTGTCAGAATAGAGATTAAGCACACATTGTAAGCCAGAACTCTATGTCCACTTGGTGTCAGCCGAAAGGGCATGTTCCCATTCTCTAGACCAGGGCAAAGTTATAAACCAAGACATGTAAGCCCTAGTGTTCCAGACAGAGCGAAGGCCCTACTGTTGGGACCCTTCCCCACATTTCTAGCTCATGGGGCTGTGCCAATATCAAACTTCCTCCCCTAAGGTAAGCCTTTCATGGTGAGCAAGCCAGCAACAAGGCTCTGTCATTGGTGT
Source organism: Spilogale gracilis (assembly GCA_004023965.1). Taxonomy (NCBI): domain Eukaryota; kingdom Metazoa; phylum Chordata; class Mammalia; order Carnivora; family Mephitidae; genus Spilogale; species Spilogale gracilis. The sequence goes on from PITA01002925.1 coordinate 85,686, forward strand.
GTTGGTTTTCTCCTTCCCCTCAGTGACTGCAAGTCTCCTGTGTATCTGAAATCAGGAATGACTTTCTTTTTCTCCATCTTACTCTCTATCCAGAAATGCAAGATGGTACATTTTCCTGGAACCTTCATAGTTCTCATTCCTGGGGACCCCAAGCTGGTTCACTGAGTCAGGGGCTCCAACAGGCCATGGCATGGGAAGAGAGGAGCTGTGAGTGAGGCTTGGAGACAGCCAGGGATGAGATCGGTATCAGAATGAACACTGTCTTCTCAAAGGGCGAGAAGACCTCAGACCTTGGAAGGAGAGGTGATGCCTACTGTGTCCCTGGCTTCCTGAGACTCAGCAGGAGGGGGCTGGCAACCAATACCCCAAATCCTTGTGTGGAGCCCTAACTGAAGTGGAGAATCTTGCAGGCTTTCTTTTTTTTTCTTTCTTCTTTCCCCTTCCCTTCCCTCCCTCCCTCCTTCCCTCCCTCCCTTCTCTCCTCCCTTCCTTCCTTCCTCCCTCCCTCCCTCCCTCCCTCCCTCCCTTCCTTCCTTCCTGGCAAACAATCTCATTTGTGAGGTGGAAGGCCCTGGTCTCTTTAAACAGGCATTAGCAGACTGACGGCCTATCTCCTGGGCAGTGGAGTGAGGGCGTGAGCACTGCTCTGAGCACAGCCTCAGGTCCCTCTGAGATCTTACCCTGGGTTGGAGCAGTCCTCAAAGAAACCTCCCAGCCTGCTCCTGAGTGGCCTCTGGATGTGAGTCAGGTTCACTTGTGGGCCATTGGTGCTGCTTCCAAACTTATGCACACATGTCCCCAAGCATGGGTTGGGGGCAGCTGGGCTCCCTCTGCTGCAACCCAGAACTGGAGCCCACCATTTCCTTGAAGCTTTGCCCTGTGAGCTGGCTGCCTCCTTTCTGGGTTTCTCTTATTGTCTCCCTCCCTTTGTTGCTATCATAGAAGCTGGGGCTCCCCTTATTAACCTTCCTTTAGCCCCTTTTCTTCCCTGCCTCTGGGTAAAGATTTCCAGCGCTGCAGAGCTCATCACCTGTGAATCTTTTGTGCATCTTCTGTCCAGTCCCCTGCCTTGGTTTCCCATCTACTCTGAGGCAAAGGTGCCTGGAGTCCTTCATTCCTGCTGCTTTGGACTTTTGGTCCAACATAAAACAGGCAGCAGGAAGCCATTCTTTGTCTGTCTTCAAGTGTCCTTCCTTTGGGGTCCAGGAAACTTTAGCCTGCCAAGGGGCAAGGAGATGAGTGATGCACAGAATTCTGCCCTTGGGTTAACCTGTAGAGAATGTCACGGCCGGCGTGGCAATAGACGAAACCTGAGAGCAAGGAGACGGAAAAGACAGAGGTAGAGAAAAGTATGGGAACAGGAGGAACAAGTGGATGATGTCCAACAAGCCAACTTTATTCAGGATTTTACATCTTATATAGGCATCACTTACATAAGCATAGAATTAATGATTACCTCAGCCCCCTCAACCGTGCTCAAACTCCATAGTGATCAAAGGAAAAACAATTGCAGTTATATCTCTGAGGGGGTAAGGGCAAGCTATGACCCCAAGCACATAAATCACTTATTCCCATACATCATGATCAGATGATTGTTACAAGGCCTATGTGCTGTCTTGGAATAACACCATGGACCCAGTCATGCTTCAGTGAGAGCCCGAAAAGGCAGAACAAGACGTCAGGTGACCCAGGCAGGCAGGTACCAGCAGGTACCAGGAGTTTCACCTCTGGCTACCGCCCTATGCTTCCCAACGGGCTCAGCGCAGGGCCTGTACCTGTGCCCCCCACAAGGGGCAGGCACAGGGAGCCAGAGGCTACACTGCAACTGTTGACACCACCGGGTTGCCATGGGCCCCCAACAAGAGAATATTCAGGAACATTTTTGACCAGGATGCTGATTTTTGGCTACAAGAGAAATAACAGTGTGAGATAAGAAAAAAATACTGAGGGCTCTTGTAGAAATAATTCCACTAACTGTTATTTGAATGAACTGCATATCATCCATGCCTATTTGTCACGGGGCAGATAAGCACTCATGCACATTAAAAAAAAAGTCTACGCAACTTGGAGGCAAGTTTTCTTCAATTATAAATACTTAAATCTCTCTCATAGATGTGCCACCTTCCTGGTGTGTTTGGGTAACATGTTCTAAAAAATAGCTAGAGAGACACTGGTCTGTAATGACTATGGAGTAGGCACCCCACTGTGGACATTTTATCAAACAGGCTGCTCGTGTTTCTTCTTTTCCATAGTTGATGCATCATGGAAAGATTGAGTGCAAATAAAAACTTCCCATCATACAGTATTTCAAATGTCCTTTAAGATCTGTCTCTAAAGCATGCATTCTCAAAGGGGCAATATTGTACTCAAGAGAGCATAAAAATCAGACTTCTTTATATGGTGTTTATATAGCTTTTTATGTGTAAAGCATGGATATACATACAATACATGAATAGATATACAGTATGTCTTTAATATTAAAATTTCATTGGGAGAGGGATTTGGACCAAAATGTCTTAAAATGTCATGAAAGGTTCATGAGGTGGTATGGGAAAAAAGTTTAAGAAACACTGCCCCAATGGGTACTTTTCATATCCTTCTATTTTATAGTATTATCTTCCAATTAGTTTTTCAATAGAAAGGTGGATTTTCATATCTTGAGCTTGCTTAAAGTCAGACAGATCTATTGAAATTCTGTTACTGCTAGAAGGCAACATTCATCCATCTTAGCCATTGTACAGGCTCCCCAGGAGAGTTTTCTAGCTGGGAAATCTGCCGTGCTATTATAAAATAATAAGACTGCTTATTGTCCACAGCTTGTGGAAGAGTCTCATTATTATTTTATGGTCAAATCTCTGGTGATAATAGTACTGATAATTACAACGCCATATTTCATCAAAGGAAGACTCCATTGATTGTAAGATGTGCCATTAAAATTTGACACAATGCTAGGATGCTGTAGACTGTCAGATGCACTGAAGAAATAGTAAAATGTGGGAAAATGTGCATCTTAGGATCAATTAAGAGCAGAAATGATACCTGATAACCCCTGAGTTTTTGCCACATGTCTGGTTTATCTCACTGAACACTTTCAGTGGGGTGATGCCTATTACATGCAATGATACTTTTTATTATTCCCTATTTTTTAGATGAGAACAACTGAGATTCCGAGAGGTTAAGTAACTTGCCCAGGATTGCAGAGCTCCAAAATGTTGGAATAAAGGAACAACTCCAGAGCTCTTATGCCTCTGTCTTCTGGTGAACACTAGGCTGCATCTTCCTCTACCTCTCTTCTGCTTCCAGTTACCCCCCAAAGCAGGTGCACCTCAGTTTACTTAGCATACAAGTTTCTAGAGAAGGCACAAAATGGGATGCTTGTATTTTTCACCTTCACAAGGGGAATTTTATTTCTTAAAGGGGTGCTATGGAAATAAGGCTTTGGTTGTGTGGTCTCCCCACACCCTCCTGATCTGGTAGAAAGAGAATTTACCTTGAAGCCAGAAGGACGAGGGTTTGGTCCTCACTCCTGCACATACCTGGAGTGGTAACGTGGCTGAAAGTTCACCTTTCTGAGTCCTGGTGTCCAGGTATGAGTCTCGAAGCATCACAAATCCAAGCTCTCATAATCACACAGATTCATTAACAGACTCCTGAGAATGAGATGTTAAACTCACACTCTTAATAGGTTTGTGGCATTCTGTTTGGGGATCGCTATCAGGGAGAGGTGTTCTATTTTTATCTCTCTTTTGCCTTTGTTCTGATTGCTATTCTGTAAAGGATCTCCACCATCCAGAGTGTATTTAGTTCATTCAGTTGGGACACTTCCTTAATGGTATAGAGATAACCAATTGTACAGTGTATATTGACATTGAGAATTTTGCCTCCCTCAAGAATATTATAATCTTAACTTATTGTTTGAAGCTCCATTGCTTTTGGATAAATATGAAAATGTGTTTTCTCTTTCCCTATTCCAGTGGGCAGTTTTTCAAATGGACTGTAACAGAAGCTTCTTGTTTTGCATTGGGAGTCATTTCAGGTTTACATTCAGAAAACTGAATAAAAATGTGGGCAGCAAACAACTGAGCTAAAGCAGAGGAATGAAAAGAAGTTGTTTGATGAGGATTTTGCAGAATAATAGCACAGAGCTGTCCTTGCAGAAGGACTTGGAGGTTTCTTGGAAAGGTGGGTGTTTGTGTGCTCACCCCAGGTAGTCATTCCCGAAGAGTCTGAGGACCCTTCATCCCTCAAGCAAAACTACATGAATAAGGCAGCGGATCTTCCCACACTGGCCTCACTTAGATTGGGGTGCTTTTCCAATAAGTTCCTCTTCTTTTCTGACTTCATGTGTTTGAAGCTATTTAAACCAAACCAAAATAGACCCCAGAAAATTCCATAAAAGTTGTTGGCTGCTGGAGCTTACCCAGTAATATTTATTGTGCCAATTTCTGGACGGAAAAATGTTCTACATTTGTTAACTCTACATCTCTCCAAATGTCAAAAGGAAGTTTTTATTTTTCCTCTAATATTTCTCCATAGTTTTAGTTAGCTTGAGTAAATATTGTCAAATGAACAAATAAACTTTGGCTTGTAGTTGGGAAGGTATTTTGGTTCTGTTTATTCTTGGAGCTTGGCATCATGGTCTTTGACTGGGAATGTAAGCTGCTCCTGTGATTCATACTGTTGGTTCCCTAGCAGCTGAGTGGCTGGTGGAACTTATCAGAGCTGATTGTGTTGCTATCTCTCCCAACCTGGCTTTCAGCAATGCCCCGTTGGTACCTTGAAATCAGTCTCCAGGAGATACTTAGACCACAGAAATTGACAAATCCTACAAACCAGGGCCTTTTCCCTATCCCTTCCCTACCCTGAGATCCTACTGTTAAATATGTATGGTTCTCCAGTGCCTATGACTGTGAATCTTGGTGACAAATCCAGGAAGACACATTATAAATGTTGGACAGAAAGTCACTGTCCAGGCCTATAAGAAACTAGTTTAGACCTAAAGACACCTGTAGATTCAAAGGGGGTGGAGAACCACTTATTACACTAATGGATGTCAAAAGAAAGCCAGAACAGCCATGCTTACATCAGATGAACTAGATTTTAACCAAAGATAGTAACAAAAGGTGAAGAAGGGCACTATATCATAATAAATGGGACTATCCAACAAGAATATCTAACAATTGTAAATATTTATGCCCTTAACTTGTGAGCACCCAAATATATAAAACAATTAATAACAAACATAAAGGAACTCATTGACAATGATGTAATAATAGTAGGAGACTTTAATACTTCAATCACTGAAATGGACAGATCATCTAAGCAGATAATCTACAAGGAAACAATGGCTTTGAGTGACACATAGGACCAGATGGACTTAACAGATATATTCAGAACATTTCATCCTAAAGCAGCAGAATACACATTCCTTTCAAGTGCACATGGGAAATTACCCAGAGTAGATCACATACTGAGTCACAAATCAGGTCTCAATAAGTGCAGAAAGACTGAGGTCATTCTATGCAAATTTTCCAACCACAATGCTATGTAATGTGAAGTCAACCACAAGAAAATATTTGGAAAGACCACAAAAACATAGACATTAAAGAATTCTACTAAAGAAAGTATGGGGCGGGGGGAGGACACCTGGGTGACTCAGTCAGTTAAGTGTCTGACTTTAGCCCAGATCATGAATTCAGGGTCGTGGGATGGAAACCCACATTGAGCTCCATGCTCAGCAGGGCATCTGCTTTTCCTTCTGCCCCTCCCCCTCATACTCTCTCTCTCACTCTTTATTAAATAAATAAATAAAATCTTAAAAAAAAAAACCAGAATGGATGGGTTAACTAGAAAATTAAGGAAGAAATAAAAAAAAAAATACATGGAAAAAATAAGAGGGAAAACAAAATGGTCCAAAACCTTTGGGATGCAGCAAAAGTGGTCATAAGAGGGAAGTGTACAGCACTACAGGCCTACCTCAAGGAGCAAGAAAAATTTGAAATATATAATCTAAATTTACACTTAAAGGAGCTAGAAAAGGAACAGCAAATGAAGCCTAAAGTCAACAGAAGAAGGGAAATAATAAAGATTAGAGTAGAAACAAATGATGTAAAAACAATCCCCCCACCCACCCAGTAGAACAGATCAATGAAACTAGGAGCTGGGTTTTTGAAAGAATTAATAAAATTGATAAATCCTTAGCCAGACTCATCAAGAACAAAAGAGAAAGGACCTAGATAAATAAAATTACCAATTATAGAGGAGTGGTCACAATCAACACCACAGAAATACAAATAATTATAAGAGAATATTATCAAAAATTATATGCCAACAAATTGGGCAATCTGGAAGAGATGGATAAATTCCTAGATACATATGAACTACCAAAATTGAAACAGGAAGAAATAGAAAATTTGAACAGAACCATAAACAGCAAAGACATTGAGCCAGTAATCAAAAATCTTCCAACAAACAAAAGTCCAGGACCAGGGGAATTCTACCAAACATTTAAAGAAGTTTATGTCTATTCTCAAACTATTCAAAAAAACAGAAACGGAAGGAAAACTTCCAAACTCATTCTACAAGGCCAGCATTTCCTTGATTTCAAAACCAGATAAAGACCCTACTAAAAAGGAGAATTACAGGCTAACATCCCTGATGAACATGGATGCAAAAATTCTCAACAAAATACTGGCAAATCTAATCCAACAATATATTCAAAGAATCATTTATCACAATCAAGTGGAATTTATTCCTCCACTGCAAGTGTACTTTGAAATTTACAAATCAGTCAATGTGATATACCACATTAATAAAAGAAAGAATACGAACCATATGATTACCTCAAGAGACGCAGAGAAAGCATCTGGCAAAGTACAGCACTGTTTCTTGATAAAAACCCTCAACAAAGTAAGGATAGAGGGAAGACACCTCAATATCATGAAGGCCATATGTGAAAGACCCACAGCTAATATCCTCAATGGGGAAAAACAGAGCTTTTCCTCTATGGTTAGGAACAAGACAGGGATGTTCATTTTGCCATTACTATTTAATATTGTACTGGAAGTCCTAGCCTTAGCAATCAGGCAACAAAAGAAATAAAAGTCATCCAAATTGGCAAGGAATAAGTCAAAATTTCACTATTCATAAATAATATTGTTATAAGCACTGAAGTGCACGTATCCCTTCAAATCTGTATTTTTGTATCCTTTGGGATACAAGTACCTCGTAGTGCAATTGCTGGGTGGTAGAGTAGCCCTATTTTTAACTGTTTGAGGGACAGCCATACTGTTCTCCAGAGTAGGTGTGCCAGTTTGCATTCCTACCAACAGTGTAAGAGAGCTCCCCATTATGATTTAAAGGGGGTACATGCACCCTGATGTTTATAGCAGCACTATCAACAATAGCCAAATTCTGGAAAGAGCTCAAATGTCCATCAACTGATGAATGGATGAAGAAGATGTGGTGTACATATACCATGGACTATTACTCAGTCATAAAAAAGAATGAAATCTTGCCATTTGCAATGACGTGGATGGAGCTAGAGAGTATAATGCTAAGGAAAATAAGCAGTCAGAGAAAGACAAATACCACATCATTACACTCATATGTGGAATTTAAGAAACAAAACAGATGCACATAGGGAAGGGAAGGGAAAATAAAATAAGATAAAAACAGAGAGGGAAACATGAGAGACTCTTAACTACAGAGAACGTACTGAGGGTTGCTGGAGGGAGGTGAGTGGGGATGGGCTAGGTGGGTGATGGGCATTAAGGAGGGCACCTGTGATGAGCACTGGGTGTTGTATGTAAGTGATGAATCACTGAATTCTACTCCTGAAACTAATATTCAGCTATATGTTAACTAAACTAACTTAAATAAAACTAACTAAACTAATTTAAATAAAAACTTGAAATAAAAAATAAAAATACTTTTTTTTAGTTGTTACTTAGATTAATATTATTTAAATTTCATAGCTGGAGGCTTAGATTGGAATATTTTGTTTTCTTCAGAAATATTTTTGTCACAATGATACTAATTATAAATGAGTTATATTTAAAAAAGAAAACAAGAAAGAAAGTCACCATCCGAGAACCTGGTCTGGTGCTTTACCAGCAGATGAGTAAGCCGGGCATCCCTATTGCCACCTCTGCCATCAGTCACCTGGAAGGTGTTCCTGTGTGTGTGTGTGTGTGTGTGTGTGTGTGTGTGTGTGTGTGTGAGAGAGAGAGAGAGAGAGAGAGAGAGAGAGAGAGAGAGAGACTGTGTGGGTCCCTATGTGTGCATCATTGTGATTGTGTGTGCACACGTGTGTGTATTCATGTACATGTGCATGTATGTGTGATTGACTCCGTGTGTGCACATGCGTGTATTCGTGTGTGTGTGTGTGTGTACTTGTGCCCTAAGGCTCCTACCGGCAAGCTCACAAAGCAGCCTCCATGGGACGGGGCTGGGCATTTGTGGGTCAAGGCAAACAGCTGCTCAGGACAGTACATGGCTTTGTGGGAATGAGGAATGGCTCTAGAGAGTTCCTAGAGGAGAATCTGAGGATGGGGGCAACTCCTACCCCATCCTTTACCTTCCCTTACTGCCTGCTCTTTCCTGTCTATTAAACTTAACATTCAAGAACTTTTAAAGAGGAAATGGTGCCCAAGGGGGAAGCTGGTGGGGTAGGAGAGTGATGCCTGCTTATCTGGCAACAGGGGGAGTTTGTAGGCTGTGCATATGTCAGAGTCTTCGGGTTTCCCTAAAACTTTCAGCTGGGCTTCCTCTTCCTCCCCAGTGAAAACTAAGACCGAACTCAGAGACCTGTGGCTTTGTGCAGTTCTTGGTTGTTGTCCGAACACTGTAGCTACTGCTTAGGCTCTTAGGCCTGAATGACCACCCAGAGTTACAGGTGTGGGCAGGTGCTGGGGCTTCTTCTCTGTGCCCTGAGGCGGGCTTGCTCCAGCTTCTCCATGTGCTGATGGTTTGCCTCTTTGCCCTGCAATCTTTACACCAGATCCACCGGGGGAGGTCTCTCATATTCCCATTTCACTGTTGAGCAGACTGAGGTCCCAAGACATGAAGTAACTTGCCCCAAATCTAACAGCCAGCAAGTAGCAGAAGCAGAGGTGAAAACCAAAGTTCCAGACTCTAAGTTGCATTTCTATTCTGTCTAGGGGCCAGAAGCAATTTTTTTTGGCTTATTTGTAGGTTTCTGTAATCTTAAATGTTCTTCCTTCAACCCATTTTGTATGTCAAGAATAACCCTCAGAATCCTTCTTTCCCAGGCCAACATGAGGGTCTTGGTATGGAATCCATTATACAGGGGTCTGCTTCACTGTGGGGCCTTTGCCGCTAGCTCCACCCCATGCCCCATCTCTGATGGTAGATGGCCCCTGGTTGAGACTTGACAGACAAAGCTGCAGGAGGGTGTCCATCCCGCCACCCAGCCCCTGTTCTATCGTGAGGGAAACTACAGCCCAGGGAGTACAGAGATTCGCTCAAGGTAGAACGTGGACTGCCGGCTTTAGCAGGTCAGCAAAAGCCTCACTTGCACAATTCCCTCCACCTGAGAGTACAGACTGGGCTCTGCTAGGGGTGGAGGGTGGGTGCATGGAACCCCTTTCAAGGCGACAGGAGATTATTGCTGCAGGAGAAACACAAGGAATACCTGAAGAGAGAGGCAGAGATGGCCTGGTGCTTGATGGGGCTGCAGAAGCCCACTAAGTGTGGGCATTGTTGACATGACCAAAAAACCAATGACCGCGGGGGTGGGAGCCTTCTGTCCTCCCTGGAGACCCTAGACTTCGCACAGCTATGGCAGGAGCTAGTGAGAGATTTTTACCTCTGAGGCCATGTCATACAGAAAGCAGATGCTCAGAATGTGTGGTGACAGGTGAATAAAGCAAGGAAGGCATGAACAGCAACGCTCTTGACAGCTCATTGGTCCAGCTGCCTTCATTGGCTTTTTTCCCTGGAAGCAGAGAATGCTTCTAATGACTCTGACCATAACAATGATCAAATAAGGCTTTGGCTGTGTTCTTTTTCTTTCTTTCTTCCTTCCTTCCTTTCTTTCTTTCTTTCTTTCTTTCTTTCTTTCTTTCTTTCTTTCTTTCTTTTTTTTTTTAAAGATTCTACTTATTTGACAGAGAGAAACACAGCCAGAGAGGGAACACAAGCAGGGGGAGTGAGAGAGGGAGAAGCAGGCTTCCCGCTGAGCAGGGAGCCCGATGTGGGGCTCAATCCCGGGTCTCCGGGATCATGACCTGAGCTGAAGGCAGTCGCTTAACCAACTGAGCCACCCAGGCGCCCTTGTGTTCTTTTTCTTAACTGGAATTGGTTGTTTGTCTGAGTATAGCCGTCATCTTACTGCCTGCTAGTAAAAGGGAATATGCTAAAATTTTGTAAGTTTATGAATTTCATAAATTTTTTATTTTTAGCATTGAGAGATGTCCATTTTTGGCCCACTTGTTTACTGTTAATGGGTGCCACACTGAGTCTGATCTTTAGCATTCCATGAAGATTTGACTATTGGTATTTAGATAATTACAAGAATGTATTCATGATAATATGTTTCAGATACTATATTTTTCTAGTGGTTGATTTTAGCTTTGAACACAAGAATGTCAAGACTTAAAATAGTCTATAGCTCTGAGGGGCCTGGTTGAAGAAAATGATGTTCTTTTGTGGAACAAAGTAGAGAAGAGAGATTCCTTTCCTCTTAGCTCCAGTCAAGGAAGTGTTCTTGTACAACACATCTCAGATATACCTGACATGCTTCCTCCATCAGAGCTCTGAAAAGTATGCTGAATAAAACTCAATAAGTCGCAGAATATTCCTTACTTTTAGATGTTGTGGGAATTACACACAACAATGTGTGTAAAGCCATCTTTAGGTGGTGAACACAGGCTACTGGAGTGTTCAAAATCTCCCAAATGCCATTGTCCCCAGTGGTGCTGATAGCCCTGATCTTGACCAAAGCCATTGTTCTTGGTCTGCTTTTTAATTTCTCAGTGTATGGACTGCCATTCTCTCTCAAGCAAAAATATCCCCTTGACCTCGTAGTCACCAACAACATCTCAAATGATGCTTTTCTAGGGGTCCTACTTGGTGTGCATTAACAGGTCATGGGACTAACCTGTAATTATTTTCCGCATGGTAGAATTAAAACAAACTTATAAGAGGTTTTTATCTCAGCCCTCAAAATTCAACACATGGAATGGCTTCAATTCTTTACCCCTGCCTTTTCTCAAGCCCTTTGTCCAGCGACTGCTTATTAAAGTGTGACATCTATTTCCCCGCCCCTGCGTATGGGCTGCCTTGTGACATGCCGGGGCCCAAAGACACAGTGGATGTGACAGGGTGGCAAGGACCTTGTGTACTTCTGCTCCCTTTCATGCTACTTACATGCCACGAGAACATGCCTAGGCTAGCCTGTGGGAGGGCTGTCCCAGCCAAGGCCATCCCAAGGCAGCCTGTCCCCAGCCACCCTGCCCACGGATCACAGACTCATGAGCGTGGCAGGCCAACAACAGCCCACCTCTGATCACTGGAACCACACAGCTAACTCAGAAATGATAATGGTTGTAGTTTTTGTTTTTGTTTTTTTTTTTTTTTTGATAATGGTTGTAGTTTTAAGGCAATGGACTTTGGGGGCATTTTGTTACTTTGATAATTTGTAATATCAATTACAAAACTAATTGATACACTTTGAGCACAGTAGTTTGGTAAATGTTGCTGATATTTTCAGTTTATATCTGCCCACCAAGGCAGTCCTGGTTGCTCTACGGTGAGCCCCCCTTCCCATGCGACTCTTCTCCAGTCGCTGTTCACCTCGCTCTCTGCGCCAAGCACCAGCTTCATAGACAATGACCATCCTCCACGTGCTGCTTTTCACTTCCCTATGTGGGGCTTAAGAAAAAGCACACCAAAGAGCTTCTTCCTAGTAGAGGAAAGAGCAGAATATATCAAATTCCTGGAACCACATTACATTTACACAACAAATGCAAAGTGAAAGGTGACTCATTTCTTAGCACTGGTGTTTGCCAACAGTTGAACCTCTTTCCTGTCTTTTGTGGAGCATGAACATAGTCCTCATCCTCATGGTTGAGAGAAGACTGAGTAAATAAATATCTGTGGAACGGAGTTGAATTAGATGGAGAGATACTCAGTCTCACTGGATTTGGATCCTACCTGTGCCAGCTATCTGCCAGTTTACCTTGGCCCAACTGGTCATCCTCTCTAAATGTGTTTCTCTTTCCATAAGCTAGGAATAATTCCATCTGCTCTACTTACCTCATCCTTCATTGCAAGGATTAAATTAGATGGCACGTGTGGAAATGCTTTGTAGACTATGGAGAGCTGTGTTGTGCGATGTAAGGCACTGTTACAATGGCTACTATTTCAGGTCCAACAGAGATCTTGGAACTGGGGAGCCTGGCAGAAAGCCCAGGGATACAGGGTGGAGAGGCTGAACTGCTTCTTTATCAGCAGATAAAGTAGGAAAAGCACTGTGACTCATCAGAAAAGAAGCCTTGCAAACAATGAGAATGTAGTCTGGAGAAAGCTGATGAGCCCACAGTTGGAATTCTGCCTTGCAGTTTAGAAACACGAGCACCAGGATGCCGAAATCATTGGAAGGAGTCCAGGGAAAAGTAATGCGAGTTACTTTAGAACAGAAGACCCAACTTGGGAGGGAGTCAGCATGAAATGTGTGAGCTTTGGCTACCAGGAATTTGTACTTGTTTCCCCAGATTTTTCTGGGAGGAAGCTGTTTCCAGGATGGGTAACCTGCTCTGGACGGGTGCTGGTGTACAGAGCCCAGCCTGGGGACCTCCAGACTCTGCTCCTAGTTTGAATAAAGGAAACAGAGATGCACCAGGTGAAGAGAAGTCAAAGCCTTCCACATGGACGAAAGGGAGTTATATGCATTTAGGTACTTTGGGCTGTAAGCCACAGATAAACTCACAACAAAATCAAGTGGCACTCAGTTCACCCCACCTGCTCTGCCTGCTGTGCTTGGTGGCTTGGCTTGTCCTGGTAGGCTGGCTCCCCTCACAGTTCAATTGCTACAATTCCAACCATGCCACAACAAGTGGCAGCTCAGTTCGTTTTTATGAGCAGGGAATAATTTTCCAGATATTTCCCAGCAGATTCCCTCTCCCGTGTCAATTGACCATGACTGTATCCTTTCCAAACCTGAATCAGTCACCTACAAGTGGTATAAAATGGTAGTGACTGGCTTAGACCAATCAAGATTCATTGTGAGACTGGCGAGAGAGCCTGGTCCTCAAAGCACAGGGCCTTCTAACCCCTGAACACAGTCGGGATTCTAATGGCCAGCAAGGAGGGGAGGAGCTGCTGGGGGCATCATCCAGGACAGCCGTACCCTTTTGGTCCGTGTGACCCATGGGCAAGGTTCCTCAAAGTGTGCTCCATGACAGATAGGATGCTGTCAGTGCCACAATGACCGCTAACACGTGTTGGGCAGTTACTCTGCCCTGGGAGAGTGCTAACAACCATAGAGCTGTCATGCCATACACTCATCCAACAGTCAGAAGCCCCCTGTAATGAACTCTTTTGGGGGTAAGACGGAGGGAGCTTGAGTAATTGAATCTCCTTGGAAGAGCTCAGGATTAACCTTTCTTATAGCAGATTGCTCTGCCTAAATATCTATTTTGTTGTGGTTCTGGTGAATTCAACTTCTCCTTCTGGAAGTTGACCTCATCTTTCACTGCTATGATTTCTTCCCTGGGTTGTTTTCTGGGATGGTGTCCTTAGCATACATACACGCCTGAATGTCAGGAAGAGAGTCCAGTAATATGGAAACCAGCTGACGGTGGAAAGTCCTTTGAAGTTTCACAATTATTGATTTTTTATTTTTGTTTTTGAGTTTTTAAATTGGTACACACAATTTTTATAAAATTCGAGAAAAACAAAAAGTATTGTTAAAAGAGGGGTAAGCCTCTGCCTTCGGCTCAGGTCATGATCTCAAGGTCCTGGAATCGAGTTCCACATCGGGCTCTCTCCTTGGCGGGGAGCCTGCTTCCTCCTCTTTCTCTGTCTGCCTCTCTGCCTATTTGTGATCTCTCTCTCTCTCTCTCTCTCTCTCTCAAAAAAAAAGTAAGTTTGCCTTCCACCCTAGTCTTTGCCCAACTCTTCCTTCACATTCTATTCCCTTCCTTCTACCTCCTTCCCTCCCTCCATCCCTCTCTCTCTCCCTCACTCTTCCAACTTCCTTCCTTCCTTCTTACTGATGAGTCATTATACACAAAGGCCCATGCCAGGTTCAAGTCTACTCACAGAGATTCATGAGATTATCTTTGGTTCCTCACCACCTTCCCCAACATTGGTTCTCACAGAGCCTCCTCAAGTCCTACTGCCTGGCCCACTCATTACTCCTCACTGACCCACACACCAGCTTCTTACAGCTTCCCATCCTCCACTGCCTTCTTGCTCTGTTTTGTCTCCATCCTCTTTAAGGGCAATTTTTTACAGGGACTATATCATGGGCTGAATTGTGTCCCACCTCCATTCACATGCTGAAGCCCCAACCCCTAGTGCCCTCAGAATGTGACTATATTTGAAAATAAGGTCTTGAAAGAGGTGATTAAGTTGAACTAAGGCTGTTGTGGTGATCCTAATCCAACAGATCTGGTGTTCTAAGAGAAGAGTAGATTCGGACACAGAGAGGTACACACAGGGAAGAGCATGTGAGGAGACCCAGGGAGAAGACAGCCATCTGGGGCTGGAGAAAGGCCAAGGAGGGAGGCCTCAGAAGAAACCAACTCTGCCCACAGCTTAATCGTCAGGCTTCCAGAACTGTGAGAAAAGTTTCTGTTATTTGAAACACCCAATCTGTGGTACTTTGCTACAGAAGCCCTAGAAAACGAACAGAGACCACATATAATTAAGTCTCTCATTTGTTCAAAAAGTTTTTAATGACTTCTAATTTCTTAGCATTAAAGTAAAATTCTTCTCCCACACCTTTAATGACGCTTATGACCCGGCACTGACCTCCCTTGGCTATCTTCACTGCTTATCTATCCACCCCCCATGCTTTGCTCACACCAGATTGGCTTCCATGCCGTGGATGTGGCCTTTGCCCCCCTACCTCTGGGCCTTTGCACAGGTTGTCCCTCTGTGGAAAATATGTTTGCATTCTCCAATCATGCCCCTCCCATTTCTAACTGTTGAAATCATGACCATTCCTCAAGACCAGTTTCAATGCCCACAGTGGTCACTCTCATCCACCCCTGCATCACTTTGCAAAATTGTCATGATAGGCGTCGTATTCTGCCCCACATTCCACTGAGGTGGTTTCTGATTTACCTCCTATTTGACTATGAAATTGTTGGATATAGGTAATCTATCTTGCTCTTCTTTCAGTCTTCAATCTAAGATGGTTAGACAAGTAGCATATTTTCACAAATATGAGTGAAATTACAGTGATGGGCCAGTTTAAAAAACAAGATCAAAATTAGGGCACAAACATGAAAACCATGTACATTAAAAAAAAAGAAATAAAAAAGACAAATGAAAATGGTGTCAATTTGGGGATGACCCAGAGGAAGAAGTGAAATTCTGGCACAGAGAAACCTGAACAGTAAAAAGACTGAATTTCTTCTCCTGATATTGCAGCTGTATTTTAAAATATAGACGACTTACGATAGAACTTTGGCAGAATATTCTGGAATGCTTTCTGAAAGGAAAACAGTTCATCTCTGGAGGCAACTCCCCAGTAGCTTTGCCTTGGAAAGCTAGCTGGACAGAGGAACTTCTGAAGTCTTTTTACTCTGGAATTGACTTGGCTTTGGGATGCTTTGCTAAAATGTGGGCAGCAGTATTCAGCGGGAAGCAGGCTTCCGAGAGCACGCATACACCCTCAGAACCATCCACTGTGCAAACATGTGGGAACCATTTATAACTTGTAAGGGTGGGTCTTCCTGGACCTGCTGAAACATGATAAAAGGGAAAGTGATTTGTATAATATCTCCCTTCCCATGTGCTTTTGGGGCTCTACTAGAGTGAGGAACCCAAGCAAAGATTTAAAAAAAATAAGGAAAGCAAAACATGAGAGTCCCACCTCTCCCCCCAGACACCAGCAAAAATGAAAAAAAAAAACACCTTTCTTTTCATTGCAAGTGAAAACTAGATGATGCCATTAGCCACGTGAAATCTAGTGGGAAAATTGGTGGATTTTTTCCCCTAGTGAATCTTAAAACAATAAGACTTTCTCCCTTATTTTTCTTTTTATTTCTTTCTTCCTTCATCCATCTCATTAGTGAGGTTTGCTGACGAGGACTTGAACAGCTTCTGCAATGATCCCCAGGCGTCCCCAACGCAGTGCACATAAAATGCATGCAGAAACCGAGTACATGGGGTAGGAGTACTAGCAGCAGTGTGACACTTCAGTGGGGAATAATATGGGCTGGTGTCCCTGGGGATCTGCTTTGTAGCTCAGTAGAGAGGGTGGAGGGGGGCTCTTCGTGTCCCTGGAATATGCCCAATGATGTTGGATTTCTGGGGTGCATGTGCATCCCAACTGTCAAAGCCATGAGGTTTCTGGGAAGAAGGAAGTCAAGCTGGAGACAAGGAGACAGAGAGGGGTGTGTGTGGCGGGGGTGGAGTTAGGACCTGCCTCTGTGGTGTGAAGTCCCAGGGGGGGCCAGAAAGATCCCCACCCACCCAGACACTCCTACTCATTCTTATGCAGACTAAGTGTCTACAGTCAGTCTCCCTGCCTCCACTGGAGGCCAGCTTCAACCTGATCCCATGGGAGGCTCTGGAGCCTGATTCATGCCGCACCATTGGGGTTTTTTGAGGCAAGAAGGCCAGCCTCTTGTATTTCCATGTTCGGTCATTGATCACTGGCCTTGAGGGGGGCGATGGTGGCGTAACAACCCCTCCTGAGAGACTTCATTTTCACTTGATTATCTCTGTAAGGACACCATTTCCAATAAAGTTATGAGATGAGCTCCTAGGGTTAGGAGTTCAACACAGGACTACTTTTGGAGGAAAGGGAAAAACATAGCTCATCCCAAAATACCAGCCAGTATTTTTTCAGCAGCAGGAAGTGGGTGCATCCAGCCAGTAAGGAGGATCTGGGCCAGGGGGGCCCCAGCCCCCACTCCACACAGCCTGGAAGACAGCTATGCTCACCACGATAGCGCCACACAGAACCTGGAAAGCAAGCTTCAGAGTTGCGTCGTTTCAGTTGTGACCACTGGTTCCCCCTGGCACCTGCTTTGCAAATGCAGCAACCTCTGTGGGTGATTCTAAAAAAGCACTAACAGCTATTAAACACACGTATCTTAGCATAGGTTTGGTTTGGAAGAGTCATTTTCTTCCCAAAGATACCAACTGACGAGAAGAAGCATGGGGCTGTGTGTGTGGGGGGGGGGGCGAGTCAGTGGGTGGGGGCAGGGGGGAGGACAGGAGGAGGCTTTTCGGACTCCTCGGGGTGCCTCAGGCCAGTGGAGGAGATCGGGAAGCAGTCTGCTGCTCCTGATGGAAAGGGACAATGAAAATCTGGATTTAGGGAGGAACAATGTCATCGTGGAGATGAAAATGTGGAAAGTTGAGGATCAACGTTAGCAGTGGGGTGGAGAAGGCTGGCCTGACCTGGACTTGAGTAACAAGGCACCAGATCTCTCCCTGCATGGCTTGAGCTGCCAGCAGCTCCTGTCTTTGCCCAAGAGCCTCAGATCCCCGGTGGTAACCGAGGAAGATGCCGGCAATGCTCCTGGGGATCCATGCTTAAAGCTTTCTGATGGGCTTTGCTCAGGACCAGGTTCATAAACATGGGGCGCCAGGAACCACAGCCACCTCTGAGGGTCTGAGGGAAGTTCTTGGGCACAGTGGGCACAAGCATGTTCTTACAAGTTCTTTATTTGATGCTGAGCAGGTAGAAACTGCTTCTCTCAGGAGAAAAAGGAACAACATTTCTGATCGAAGACACTTTAGTCTTAGGGGTCTGATTCTCTCGCACAGAAAAAACTCTATACAGAGGACTTGCTCTGTACCTATTTGGTGACAAGGAGACCGCAGCAGTGGATGTGACATGTGGGGGCCAGTGCAGGAAAGAACAGCAGGGAACTAATGGACAGGGCGCGATGCGGTGCAGAGATGCTCATGGCTATAATAAAGTTGACTTCTGAACCACTTAATTTACTTGTTAGGTGTTTAAAATAGGAAAAGTATTTATGTAGGTATTGTATGTTATGTATCATCACCCCTAAACAAAAGTAACAGGAATGACTTTGTATCAGGAATGACTTAGGATCATTAAATGCCTAGGTTGTGCCCCTTGTTCTCGCCCCTCCCCATGTGTATTATAGATGCGTGTTTCTTGTTTGTTTCAGTCAGGATGCTAACCAGGCACACTGGGTGATATCTCTCTTATGTCAGTCTTTTTTTTTTTTTTTTAAAGATTTTATTTATTTATTTGACAGAGAGAGAGAGAGAGAGAGAGAGAGAGAGAGAGAGAGAGAGAGATCACAAGTACGCAGAGAGGCAGGCAGAGAGAGAGGAGGAAGCAGGCTCGTTGAAGAGCAGATAGTCCGGCTTGGGCCTTAATCTCAGGACCCTGAGATCATGACCCCAGCAGAAGGCAGAGGCTTAACCCACTGCGCCACCCAGGTGCCCTCTTATGTCGGTCTTAATCCGCAGGGTTTCCTTGCAGTTCTTTGCTGATGCCACTGTCGATTTATCCTGTAGATTCTCCAGAAGTCTGGCATTTGCTGATTCATCCTCCCTGGGACATTGAACATGTCCCTCTGTCTGTGACCCTTCCTGTGATGAGGTGGGAGGGCGGAGGACAAGATTCAGATTTGGTTTATTTGGCAAGGTTGCTCCTGTGTGCTGGGTCAGTGAGCAACTTTCCACCCGAAGTAAGCAAAAATTACCTGGCTCTCTCTGGTGTTGGACACCATGGAGGAACACACTCTTCTTGATTTTTTTGTCAACTCTCTAAAGGAATAAAACCAGTCTTAGCTGGAGGGCTGTATAAAACAATCCTCAGGGTGCCTGGGTGGCTCAGTGGGTTAAAGCCTTTGCCTTCAGCTCAGGTCATGATCTCAAAGTCCTGGGATCGAGGCCACATCAGGCTCTCTGCTCAGCAGGGAGACTGCTTCCTCCTCTTTCTCTGCCTGCCTCTCTGCCTACTTGTGATCTCTCTGTCAAATGCATAAATAAAATCTTAAAAACAAAACAAAACAATCCTCAATGAACTAAATCTGTTACTTTATTAGAGATTGCAAAATGGTCATGGTCTCACTCTTCACTTTTCATTTATTAGCTGGATTATTTCTATAAAGTAATAGTTACCCCTTATTACTGATTTAATAATCCTGAGGGACTGTTCATTTAGGAAGTGCAGGATAAATGCTTGAATTTTTTCTCTTTACTTACTGATTTTAATAGTAATGAGTTCCTAGACTTTTTTTTTCAAAGACAGTCAACACTTTAAAAAGTATCATTATGAATTTGTGCATTTAACCACATTTCAAATGTTTCAATCCAATGCATTGATTGTCCTTATTGAAAATCAAATTTGGTTTTCTTTGACCAGGTTGGTCCCTGAATTTTTAAAATAGCTTTATTGAGATATATAATTCACATGCTATACAATTTACCCATTTAAAATTTATAATTCAATAGTTTTTAGTATATTCAGAGTTCCACCGCTATCATTACAATGAAGTTTAGAACATTTTTGTCACCCCCAGAAAGAAGCCCTGTATCCATTAGCAATCACTCCCAGTTTCCCTTCACCTGTGTCCTCCTTCCTCACACTCCCAGATCTACGCAACCACTGTTTGACATTCTGTCTCTACAGATAAGCCTATTCTGGACAGACCATATAAATAGAATGATACAATATATGGTCTTTTGTGCATGGATTCTTTTACTTGGTGAAATGTTTTCGAAGTTCATTCATGCTGTAACAGGTATCTATACTTTGTTTCCTTTTATTATTCAATAATATTTCATTCTATGGGTATACACATGTCATGTATCCACCCATCCTTTGATGGACATTTGGGTTGTTTCCACTTGGACCCCAAGTTATTTTGATAGAACCCTACCAGTCTTTGATAGCATTCTTGCTTTCTGGTATGATGAGATGTTTGCACTCATCTTGTACATTTCTGCCTTAGACCTGTAAGTGCCCATTTTCCAAGGAGCACATATTCTCTAAAGTGGGAAAATTGATGTCAAGACCAAAGTCTGGGCCCTGGGGATTCTTACTGCTGTTGGGTAGGTCACTGATTCTGGGACTCGCAGTACATAGAGATAGGAAATCTTTTTTTTAAAGATTTTATTTATTTATTTAACAGAGAGCTAGAGAGAGAGCAGAAGTAGGCAGAGTGGCAGGCAGAGAGAGAGAGAGAGAGAGAGAGAGAGAACAGGCTCTCTGCTGAGCAGGGACCCTGACGTGGGGCTCAATCCCAGGACTCTAGGATCAAGACCTGAGCTGAAGGCAGCCACTCAACCAACTGAGTCACCCAGATGCACCGAGAGAGGAGATATTTTTACGTGCTTATTTGCTATTTAAGATAAACTCTACCCAGAGTTCATGCTGAAACTTCCATTTCAAAGTTCAGGGCCAGCCATAGTGTTTCTAGTTAGCCTCAGAAATCTTACATTCAGATTTTTGCTTCTATGCTAAAATTCAGGATCTCAGTGACAGTAATGCAATTAATCCTTTGCATTATTCTATAACACACACATACACATTTCAAATCACAATATCAACATTTGCAGGAACAATTTATTTACTGAAAACAATTTAAGATTTGTTTGAAGTTATTTTTGCCTTAGAGAGTTGTCCTTGGAGATGTATAGTTGGGAATGTGTTTTAACATCATATGGAATAGATCCTTTCATTTAAGTTCATTTGGTTCACTTTATTTTTGATCTGATTCTTAGGGATTGTTTTGTTGTTGTTGTTGTCTTTTGAAGATTTTATTTATTTATTTATTTGAGAGCGAGGAGAGTTAGAGAGAGCACGAGAGGGGAAAAGGTCAGAGGGAGAAGCAGACTCCCCATAGAGCTGGGAGCCTGATGCGGGAATCGATCCCAGGACTCCAGGATCATGACCTGAGCTGAAAGCAGATGCTTAATGATTGAGCCGCCCAGGTGACCTTAGGGATTGTTTTTTAAAGTTAATTTTGTTTTGTAACTATGTTCTTAAGTCTAACAATAAGATTTAGTCAAAGAAGTCTAGCTTTAACCTCTATCCCTTCTATCATCTTCCTTCTTCTTTCTATAGGCAACATTATTTTAAGCACATTCCTATGTATATTTATAATCATCTTTTTTCTTAGCCTGTATTTACCATTCTCCACCTTGCTTTTTCCATTTGGCCATACATCCTAGAGATGGCTTCAGAATGGAAATCTTCCTCATTCTTTTTATTTTATTTTTTATACTGCAAAGTATCCTAGGACTTGTAGATGTATCTGGTTAATCCATCTTGCATCTAACTGATGGACAATTGAAGTTCTCCAAGTGTTGTGCAGTCTCACAAACAGTGCTGAAATGAATAACCTTTTGAACACAGGTTTTCAAATTTTTGCCAGTGTATCCTGGGGCTAGATCCTTGAAGTGGGATAGGTACAGTAAAGGAGAAGCACATTTGGGAAGGAGAAGTCCAATTTGGGAATTTTGCCAATATGTTAATTCATGAGGGGCTGTAAAAGAGTGGTATTTCAATTCCATCATTCTTCATGTATTAGCTGGGACAGTTCTGTAAAGAGAAAATTCCCTTTATCACTTCTTGGATTATACTGAACGACAGTCCATTTAGGAGAGGCAGGATAAATGCTTGATTCTTTCTCTTCACTTGTTTATTTTCCCAGTAATGAATTGCTTCTCAGGCATCCTCTAGGGAGGAATAAGGAAGACTTTTTGCCTGTATGTGTCATTATGAACATATAGATGTAACCATATATGATGTGTTTCAATCCAGTGGTATTTCAGTATAATTTCCATTTGCATTTCCCTTATTCTGAGCAAGGTTGAACATGCTTTTATCTGCCTAAGAGTCAGTCACATTTATTTTTCCATAAACTATCTATTTATACATCTAGATTACTTTTGGTAGACTTGTTGGCCTTCCCCCTCTTTGTTTTTAGAACCTCTTTATACATTAGACTTACTGACTTTCTAATGTATTTTTGTGTGTATCATTTGTCTTTCCATTTGGCTTATGCTTATTTTTTTTTGCCATAAGAAGTTTTTCCTTTTATAATCAGATTAATCGGTCCGTTCACTTATTACTTCTAGATTTTAAATAATAATTAAGAAAGTTTTATTCACTCTGAGGTTAAAAAGAATTCACCCATCTTTTCTTCTAGAATTTTGTGTTTTTATATTTTTGACATGTAAATAAACACCATTTGCAGTTTATCGTCGTGGAGAGCATGAGTAAAGAATTTTGCCCCCATATGGCTATGCAGTTATCCCAACACCATTTATAAAAAAAAGCCCATCTTTTTCCTATTGTCTTAAGATGTTGTCTTTATTGTATACTGAATTTTCATATTCATGTGTGTCTGTTGCTGGATTCTCTATTCTGCATCATATTTATTCAAACACCAATAGAAAGTCTTTTTTAATTAATTAATTAATTGATTGATTGATTAACGAGAGGGAGTGTGGGTGGAAGAGAAGCAGAGACAGACAAGTAGACCATGTGCTAAGCACAGAACCAGACATGGGGTTCAATCCCAGGACCCCAAGATCATGACCTGATCCAAAATCAAGAGTTGGTCGCTCAGCCAACTAAGCCACCCAGGCACCCCTAGAATGCCTTTAAATCATAGTAGCTTCATAGTATGTTTTAATATGTAATAGGTCCTCCTCCCCTCCCCCATTCCTGTTCTTTTTCAGAGTGTTCTGCTTGCTTCATTATTCTATAATCAACTTGTCTCTCCAGAGAAAAGAATCTGATACTTTTTCATATTTAAATCACATTAAATTTATACATTAGCTGAATGAAAACAGATACCTTTTTGATACCAAATCTTCCTATCCAAGCATGTAGAGTGTCTTCCCATTTGTTCGAGGCTATTTTTTGTGTCTATTAGGAGTGTTTTCTAGTTTTCTTCACATGGGTTTCAGACATTCTTTGGCAAGATTTATGCCTAAATATTTTCTTCTCTTTTTGCTATCACGGATGAGGTCTTCTTTTATACCTTCGTACTAGTTTTTGTTTATCATATGTAATGGGTATTTTTCTTTGTTAATTTAAAAAATCACTATCTTTGAAAAGTTTCGAATTGTCATAGTAACTTTTCCTTTGATTCTTTTCAGTTTTCCAGATATCTAATTATGAAGTGAACTTTTTTTTTTAAGATTTTTTATTTATTTGAGGGGCACCTGGGTGGCTCGGTTGGTTAAGCGACTGCCTTCAGCTCAGGTCATGATCCTGGAGACCCGGGATCGAGTCCCACATCGGGCTCCCTGCTCGGCGGGAAGCCTGCTTCTCCCTCTCTCACTCCCCCTGCTTGTGTTCCCTCTCTGGCTGTGTTTCTCTCTGTCAAATAAATAAATAAAATCTTAAAAAAAAAAAAGATTAAAAAAAAAAAAGATTTTTTATTTATTTGAGAGAGAGAAACACAGCCAAAGAGGGAACACAAGCAGAGAGACTGAGAGAGGGAGAAGCAGGCTTCCCACTGAACAGGGAGCCCAATGTAGGACTCCATCCCGGGTCTCCGGCATCATGACCTGAGCCGAAGGCAGTCGCTTAACCAACTGAGCCACCCAGGCGCTCGAAGTGAACTTTTTTAATATTAGTAACTCTGAGGAAATGCTTGAAATCTGAATCCCTGAGAGAGTTTGCCTCTTATAAACTATGTGAATGGAATTAAAGTAATTTCTACAACTTGTTGGCAACCATGAAATATCTGTGGGGAAAGAAAATATAGCTTTTTAAGTGTTTGAAACTGGCATCTTACAGTTATGAAGTTGGCTATGGCATTGCAGGAATTTTTTTTTTTCACTTCTTTGATGGCTCTTCTCCAATGACTCTTCTTTCTCTGAGAGCTTTTCCTTCTTTCTGTCCTTTATCCCATTTTCTTGCATAATGATAGACATCCAGAAATGCTCTTCCTGCACAGACCCTTACAAGCTTCTCTTGCAGCCATTCTTTACTCTTTGGCCTGTATCTCCAATTCCTTTTATTGCTCTCTCTCAAGCTCCCTTTTGGTCTTATGCTTTATTTCCCCTATTTTCTAGTTTATAATTCCATCGGTAAGCACACTGGAGTATAATTAAACAAAATTAGTAAAAAAAATAAAACCCCATCCAGGAAACGAGATCTTAAAACTATTATATGAAAACTTTTTACTGTACATGTTTAAGGCTTTGTTCCTAGAAAGGCTGCTTTTTGTGTGTAATGTAAAGCACACAGTACATAACTTAGCTTATCCTGAAGATCCTCGATGATAAGAATAATGGTGAAAATCTCCATTTAGTGGTCAGCTCCCATGTGCCAGATATTGTGCTAGAAACTCATCCATTCATTTAACAAATATTTATTGAGTTCCAGGAACCATTCAAAGTGCTGTGGATAAGTCTGAATTCTTAGTCCTCACCGAGCTTACATTGTAGGAGGAAGACAAAAATAAATGACATAAATCAACAAAATATATAAAATCCATCTTCAATCTGCTCCTCCAGAAAGGAAAGGTTTAGGCCAGGGTGGGGAGAATATTCTCATAAGGACATTGGCTTTTCCTTAGCATGATGGGAAGCCATCAAAGAGTGGTCTTAGAGCAGAGGGGTGACATGAATCTGACTTGAGTTTTTCAGAGGATCGTAACCACCCTGCAAAGTCAGGGATTCAGGCTCCAGAAATGCGCTGATTTCCTGATGGTCACATAGACAGAAGGTGGTGGAGCCAGGACTTGAAACCAACTGCTCTTGCTCAGAATTCCTTGTTGTGTCTACTAGGGGTATTTCCTTCCAAATATTTTAGTTGCCATGTTTTTATTCTACACATCCCATTTATGCTTCCTTCCAGGCCTGCATATTTTTGCCTGATGGAGAGTTAAGTGGTATCAAGTCTAGATTCTTTCACTCCTTCCAAAAGTATTTTTCACTACTTGTCCTGTATTTGGCACCATAAATTGTACTCAGGGGCATAAAAGAAGTAGAAGACAAGGTCTCTCTACTCACACAGTGTTTATAGACCAGCTATAAAGAGAAGACAGATTTGTATTTAAATTATTTAAATCCAATGATTTTTATTGGAGGGGTTCTTACCTGTTTCATGTAATAGCTAAAAGAAAATTGCTTTTTTTTTTTTTTTTAAAAGAATAGACCCATCCAAGAACTGGAAAGAGATAAAATATAGGATTTCCTCTTCGATTTTATAGATTTTGACTTCCAGCTTGACTACGCAGTTAGCACCTGAAAAGATGACTCCCTGTTCCCCAAGCCTAAGCCTCCGCAAACCCAACCTGTGATCTGAAATTCCAGCTGTGCCCTTGCTATAGCTCACCTCACTGCCGGGAACGAAAATTCAGCAATCCCTGCTCAACTGACAATTTTGCCAGTGACACCTGAGGCCAAGTAAAAACCAGCTCAGCAGTTCTGCAGCTGCTGAGCCTCTGGGGCAGAGCATGAGTCAAAGCAAGGTGTTCCCTGGGATGCCTTTGCCTCCCAATGCCTTACTGGGGTGGGTGGGAAGAGCTTTAGTCATAGGAGGCAAAGATGTTCACTATCAGAATCTGCTCTCTTGCTATGATTAGAAGATGTGACAAGGCAAGTGTTGGGTCAAACGATGTCTCTGTTTACCTTCAGCCACTGTATCAGTGGTTTTCAGGACATAAATCCATCATTCCTGCCGCTGGCCTTCCTGTTGGAGACTCCAGAAAGCATTATGCTTCAGAGAACCAGCTCTGGGTATAGATGGAGCACACAAGGGCTTGAGGTCCCTGCCCCTGCATTCTGCCTATAAATTGGGCAATCTCCAAGAAATGATTCATAAAGTCATTCAGTTTTCTAAGGAAGTCATTCAATTTCTTAAGTAACCCACAGGAGCTCTATCTAGGTCTTGCAGAGTCCACAATGGGAAGCCAACAGAGCTGTACCTGGGCTCTGTAGCTCTTAAAATATCCCAATTTAAAAAGCCCATCTGGATTCTGGTGGAGTTTGTCTCCCTACTCTGTGTAAATGTGCAATCTCTCTAGCTTTACAGATTAGAATACATCCATGACCTCTACTGAAAACAAGCAACTGCCATCTTTTTTTTTTTTTAAGCAACTGCCATCTTACCTAACTTGTTCTCAGATAATGTGTCCTATTAAATGGATCTCCACACTGATTTCTTATAGCTGTTATTTAATGTCCTATAGGCCTGGAGTTCTTTGCTTTTCATAGCTGCCTCTTATATGGTTATGCAAGTCATCCAATCTCTCTCTCCAATCTCTCTATCCATTTAATGAATAAACATTTATTAAGAGCATGTTACTTGCTAAGTGTTATGAAACCTGGTATCCATCCCTTCCCTTTGGGAGTCTGATGTTTCAGGGGATTTGTACTTACACCATTTACTTCCTTATTTGAGTGTCTTTGCTATGGTAGCTTTACAAAAGAGGACGTATTCCAGGGAAATATGGGTTCTTTATTGATCAAGTTTCCATACCTTTGAAATTCCCCAAGATTTGGCATTCAAAGTCATTACAATCAGGAAGTCTTGATTTATGTGTATGGAAAAATCTAGTTACTAATGGAAAATTTTCATTCCTTTTACCCCAAACCAAAGGATAGAAATAATTTTTTACAATTACTTTTAAGTTTTTTAAAAGATTATTTGTCTATTTAATTGAGAGAGAGAGTAGGAACAGGGCATGGGGCAGAGGGAGAGGGAGAAGCAGGTTCCCCACTGAGCAGGGAGTCTGATGAGGGAACTCAATCCCAGGACCCTGGATCATGATCTGAGCCAAAGGCAGGCACTTCAACAACTGAGCCACCCAGGTGCCCTTAATTTTTTTTTTTAAAGTAAGTTGTTTGGGCAAGTTCCTCTTGGCTCCAGAAACATAAGCAATATTGGCTTCACATTTTGAAATAAGTTTGAAGATATGAATGTTAAGTAATTAGTTGGAAATATACTTAAAGCATGCAGAACTGAGTCTGCCAAATAGTTTTTCACTGATTATGAAAAAATTAGATATTTTAATGTGTAGCAATTGAATTTAAATATGGATCTACCAAAGACTATACAAGCATAAGAATCTGTGTTTTTGCAGTTCTCATATCATTTCACTTTGTCATTTAAAAAATGTATTTTTACTGTCAATTCACATTTAAATTAAATTGTGTGTGTGTCCAAACTGAGTATTCAAATGAAAGTGATATAGTAGATTGTGGTAATAGAAGGATACTGAAGCTTGGGATGAAGCGTTTAAAGGGGTTCACGCTACATCATTGTTTCCAGTGAGAAGAGTCCCAGGTCTGCCCTGAGCCAGCAAGCACTTTCAGATGTCCTGTTCCATTCCTCTGTGTGTATCAGTGGCCGTGTAGTGATAGAAGACAGAACAGAAGAGAACAAAATGCAGGAAGAGTTGAAAAATACCATCCCTGAAATGAGAATGTGTCTTACAATCAATGTTTCTTGCGGTTAGCAGTGAGCTGGAAAGCAGGAGTCCTCTTTTTTATTTTTAAGATCTATTTATTTATTTATTTATTTACTTATTTATTTATCTGTCTACTTATTTATTTATAAGTTGTAAAATAACTAAACAAGCTAATTGCATTTGTTAGAGAGAGAGAGTTGGGGGAGCTGGGGGAAAGGGAGAGGGAGATAAGCAGACTTCCTGCTGAATGAGGGAGCCTGATGTGGGGCCCTATCCCAGGACCCTGAGATCAGGATGTGAGCTGAAATCAAGGATTGGAGGCTCAACTGACTGAGCCAGTTATGTGTGCCTGGAATGCAGGAGTCTTAATGTTGACCAGCTGATCAAATGCAGCTGTGTCTGTCTCAGCTGGGAATTCCCTCTGTCCCTAACACAATGCCTTATGCACCCAAAGTGGGCTCTCAAGTATGTATTATTGAAGACGAGGATTGAAGAGCTATAGCTACAGAATACTAGATGACCAGTCACTCTAGAGATTAGTGTTAGCTAATTTAATCAGTTCAAATAGAGGGCCATTCCTAGAGTAGATTAATGGTTTCATTCAAATACTTTTATCCATAAGTGGTCCTTCATGTACTATCCACTTATGGCTTCGACATCAAATGAAATGTACTCATGAACATGTTTCCATGTCTCCCTAACTCTGAAAGTCTTTCTTCAAGTTTTAAGAGAATTCCCAGGTATGAGGACTCCTGAGAAGCCAGTTAGTTTCTAGGACCACCCAACAGGGAGAGAATAATACTTTGGATTTTACTGGATCCAAGGATGGAGATGACTTCTCGAGGTCTTGAGGTTTCTTCCCCAAATATTTTTTGCATGCCTCCGGTGTGTGCTAAGGATAGAGTGGTAAGCAGGACAGATGACAGTCTCTGCTGTGAGAGAACTGAAGTTCTGGAATGCTTCATAATGGATGTAAAGGCATTCAGACACTACCCGGCGTTGAGTAGGAATGCCAGGAGTGTTCGTTGCTTTTCTTTCCAGGTAGAGCTCACAAACTAGAAATGGCAGTGAGGCCCTTCATCTCCCCATTCACACTCTCATTGGCTCCTCAATGTCCTGGCATTGTTTTCTTGTAAAAAATGTCTGCCTTGGTACGCTCGAGGAACACATGTGGGTGCTGCTGATGGGAGGCTGTTTGGAAGCAGCTGTGGCAGACGTCCTTGCATATTAGTCTAAGGAAGTGTTCCCAGTCCTTTAGGAAAACCATTACTTGGCTCACTGCAAGCTAATTGCATTTGTTCAGTCATTGTGAAATGGGTGCAGATGGGATGAGGGAGCTAAGAGATAGCCTACTGTTAAACCAGAAATAAAGCCACTTGCTCAGGAGACACTATTGCCTAGGATGAGCTTTTCACCAAGAAGTGGGAAATTGCTCAGTAAATTTCTTTTTTCTGCTCAAGCAACTCTTTTAATTAATTTTTACTGACCTCCTTTTTAACAAAAAAGTGTGAGCATGTAAATAATTGGGCTTGTTGACAGTGCCTTAAGAGGTGAAGATGAGGGAGATGAATTTATTCCTTTAACTCTGGGACAAAGCTTTGTTATGTTATGCTCTGCAACTTTCATAATGAACCACAATGGATACAATGTTATCTTACTATCTTATGGCTGTGTGGGTATGAAAAGAACTTACTTTTTAAATAAATGCCTTTATGGGAATAACAACCAAAAAACAAGAATCAGTATTAATGGGAAGAAGCACACATTTTGATAAAATACATGAGATCTCTCTATTTAAAGGAGACAGGTTAAAATTGTAGCCTGGTGGGGTGCCTGGGTCACTCAGTCGATTTAGCATCAGCCTTCAGCTCAGGAAATGATCCTAGAGGCCGGAGATCCAGCCCTGCATCAGGTTTCCTGCTTCTCCCTCTCCCCTTCACCTAGCTCATGCTCCCTCTCTCTCTCAAAGAAAAAAAAAAAAAAACTTAAAAAAACAAACCCAACAACTGTGGCATAGTTTCTTCTATCCCATAAAGGCATCTTAGCTATTGGTTTGATTAAATGATGCCGTATTTTTCTCTTTTCATTAGTTATTAACATAAAGGTGTAGTGTCATTTAGTAACTCACTTCCCTGTGGTAGAAATTCTAAAAGGGTTTCAGAGTTCGGGGAGAGAGGTTAATCCTATCAGGGAGTAAATGTTCTACAAAACTGTTGTTCACTAACCTTATTCTATTGGTAGCCTGAAGAAAAATGTCCTAATGATCGTTAGATTATTGATTCATGTTGCCCAGTATTCGAGACACACAAGCTTATGAAGGTTATTAGAGAGGAGAAGCATCAACAGCATGCAGCTGGCAGGAAGTCATACAGAGAGTTGGACCCTTGGGAAAAGAACCCCAGCCCAACCTACCAGCTGGCTGGTCAACCAGTGGGCTAGTCAACCACATAGGTGAAGTTCCTTTCTCAAGGAACTTGTGAACTCACGCAGCACATCAGAGCAGCACCAGGGCAAGAATCTAGGTCTCCTGAGCTAGCCAGGCCTGCTTCCACCTTTTAAAAAAAAATTTATGGTCACTCCTCTTAAATATCCTACAGAGCCTGTGATGAAAGACCATTCAGAAGTCTTGTTAATTTCAAGTCTGTTTGTGGGACTGGTTTCCAGACTATGTATTCTATCTTCAGTGGTTTGGCTTCCAGTTCCAAATGGAAAGTAAGCAAAATTTTTATGTCGGGATCAGGGGGTAAATGGGTTTCCATGGCTTCCTTAAGGTGCCAGAGACTTCTTGAAAGAAAAAAGGCTCCAATGTGAATGCGGTGTGATAGATGTGGAGCTGTAGACACTTCTTCGAGATCCTGTCTTCACTTCCTTTGGGGCACACCCAGAAGTGGGAGTGGTGGATTGTATGTTTGTTCTATTTTTAATTTTTTGAGAGCAACATGGATGGTCCTAGAGGGTATTATGCTAAGTGAAATAACTCAGAGAAAGATAATTACATCGGAATTTTAAGCCAAACTTACAGAAATAGAGAGTAGAAATGGTGGCTATGAGGGGTGGGAGAAATGAGGAACTGTTAGCCAAAAAGTACAAACTTTCAGTTAGAAGATGAATACGTTTTGGAGATCTAATGTGCAGAATTATGATTATAGATGGGCATACTGTATTTATGTATTTGAAAGTTGCTAAGAAAGTAGATCGTAGATATTCTGACTGCAAAGAAGAACTAGCAAGTATGTGATACGATAGAGGTGTAGTCACATTGCCATGTATAAATGTATCAAATCAATACTTATGTCAATTGCATCTCAATAAAGTGGGGGAAAAAAGGGAAAAAGACACCACTACCACTTATCATAGCATCTAGGTTAACTGCCAAGGAAGGGGAAATTTTCCAAGAAACTGGAACTTCTCAGTGCTAAAACTGGGGAGGTTCTGGACATATTGGGATGAGCTGCTCACCCTGTCTGTGGCAGGAAGGAAATCTACATTTCACACCGGGAATACACACACACACGCTCACACACACGTATGATTCATGGGTCTAACCCCGGAATGCTAACTAGCTTGTTAGCATCCTAGATACTGGATCACAAAAACATAAAAAAGATTCCAAAAATTCTTTAGCCAAAATCCTGTTCAAAGTTTGCAAATACATAAATGTCTGTTCTCTGTATCGTGATTTGAAAGCGAGGAAGGTTTTCTAGGGCTGGCCACATGAGACACAGAGCAGCCAAGTTTCTGGACCAAAATTTTATCGTTCTTGAAGCTTCTGGGAGTTTTAACAATTCAGTAAAAGGTGATGACAGACTCTCCGAATTGCAGCGCGGCTAAAAATTCTTCCTTCCCGGTAGCAGAGCCCATCTGTTTTTAAACTGTGAGGGAGCTGCTGCCACTTTGCTAAGCTGTTGTTTTCCTTACATTGCAGTTATCCGAAGTGACACTTCCCCTCCACTGCTGCTTTCCAGAACGCAGTAACCATAACTACCTCTTATTTGGGAAATCGCATGTGGGCTGCTCCTCTACTTGATTAATACACAGAGTCAATATTTTTGCTGCATTTTATGGTGACCCAGTGGGGGGCCTAGTTGCTTGAATATTCACATTCTCCTCCTCTCTCTTTCCCTTTTCTCCAGCTGGAAGGGTGAGGACACTGGACGTTCTATTTCTAGCAGGAGGGAGAAACCGATGTTTAGAGGAAGTCTTGCTTGCGGTTTATTGATAAGATTTCTGGGCTCACAACCTGCAGCAATCATAGGCATATTTATCACTGCAATTCTCGAAATGAAGCAAAACAAGGGAATCTATGCTCTGTTGCTTGACTCTTTGGTAAAGAACACCTCCTTCTGAAATTTCAGCTTCCTTCTCTCTATCTCTCTCTCTGTGTCTCTCTCTCTCTCTCTCTCTTTTTTTTTCTGATTTTCTGGTTTTCCTGCAGATCAACCTCCCTTGATCTGGGCGGTGAACTTGTATCCTTTTTCTTTCCTACTTGTGCTGACGGACATTGGAAACATACACAACATGAAGGGCTTTAAATGTTCTGGCTTGGCTGAGCCATTGTGTCTGAAAGAGATAGTGGTTAGGGACAGTGTTCACTGGAATCATCAGATGCTAGAGTTCAAGTCTCAGGTTCATGCTCTTGTTACTTACTCGTGTGTTTCTGTTTTAGAGATTTACTTCGTTTACTTTTAACCACTGTATTCAGAAGAGAAATGAGAGACATAAAATAAACTGAGAAGTGGAGTGGTCTTGGAGAGATCAGAGAAAATGAAACACTCTGTGTCTCTGAATGTTTGAGGTTTTCCCTCCTCTCTCTTGAGGTTCCCTCTTCTTCATCTGGTAATCGAAGCCTGCGCTCGCTGCTGTGGGGGGCCTCCAGCCCTGGTGGAGACAAGGGATGCCAGAGGCCAGCTCCAGCTGAACCAGGAGTCCCTGAAGGAAGGACGGTGTTGGCGAATGAAAAATGAGAGAGCCCCGAAGATTCTTTTCGATCGCCCGCCAGGCATCTCTGGCTTGCCGGCTTTCAGTGTCTTTGTTCATATGCAGTAAGTTATGGGTAACAAGTTAAAGATTCTCATGAAGGAAAATTCTTTTACAGGGAATGATTTTTGACTACACAGTGTCTTTGTCAGAGAAACACAGCTCTTTTGTGAAACGTAGTGCTTTGATCAGTGACACATGTTTTCGCAGGTGCACATATCTACAATTCAGAGTGAACTCCTTCAACCAATCCAAGGACATGTTAGTCAGTAAGGTTTTCTACGATTTCTTACACTTGGCACCTAGATGATAAAGGTAGACTAATCACATGGTGTTTTTTAAGCAGGTCTTACAGGTAAGAAAACAATAGAAAGGCTTAAATGAGCTATAGACAAAGTTTTAACTACATTATCAATGTCCGGCATCGAGGAGAAAGATAACTTACTTTGCAAAAGGTAAAAGCACTTGCTCAAGCCTCTTTTCTATGACTGGATGCGGAACTCTTCATTTATGAATCCTTTGTGTGCGTGGCAATGTTCTTGTTAGTATAGTTTTATTTCTTATATTAAGCCCTTTATTTAACCATTCAAGAGCCTCAACAGACAATCTCCTCCACAGAGCTGCAGGAAATTTAAAGGGAAAGTACGAAGAGTACGCTCCAAAGGACTGTAAGGGAGTCTCGGTTCAGCCTGGAGCACCCTGAGGCCCTGTCAAGAGTAAAGTGCTTTGCTTTTAGGATAAAGACCAATCAGTAGAAAGAGGAGAGGCCAGTTCCGCACCATCTGCAGGAGCGAGGCTCAGGCTGCCCTCTCCTCGCTGTGACCACGTCAGGCCTCGTGGGGTTGTTTTCTGGAGACAGGAGCTGTGCTTCTACTGCTCCCTTCTCACTGGGGCTTGTGGAAGTCGGTGAGTTTTCCCGTGCGGCAGGAGCTGTGCTCAGACTGCCCTCTTCCCCATGGGACCCCGTCAGCTTGCGAGACCGGGCGGGTCCTGACAGAGGGACCCTTCAGGTGAGAGGATGGACAGGAGGACATGAGGGCAGAGTTCCGGAGATCTGGGCAGATGAAGGGTGGGACTTGTAGGCGGAACTTGCAGACACCTCATGGAGCAGATTCCCAGGAGAAGGACACACCTGCTGCAGAGAGGTAAATCCCTGAGTATGTTGGGGGTGTGTCCACTGAGAAACTGGAGAGCCAGCAAAGTCAAAAGCCCCAGACTAACCAAAACTCATACAACTAAACTAGTGGACTTCTCACTCTTTATTCCTAGTTATCATGAAGCCCAAATATGGGTGTAGTGCATTAGATTTACCGTGCAGCAAATTTACTTGTCTGCGGGGGGACGTTCTACACACGTCTAGCTCCTGCATATATGGAAAAGCACACAGAGTATCCCCGATGGGTGGACCCCAGGGATGATAGACTTTGCAGGCTCAGGGTCCAACAAGATTCTTCACATGTCCAGGACTGCATCCACAGGCTATCCTCCCAAGGCTTTGAGGTTCTCAGAGCATGAACATGTAGGACAAGAAGGGGGATTAAGAGAAGGGGAGGGCAGTGAGGTAGGGGTATAGGGCAATCTTCCATATTCCCTCTCTTGACCCAACCACACAGACTTTCTGAACTGACTCTACCCAGGTTATCCAAGGACATGGTTTAACAAGTATTGGAAGAAAGTTCTTGCTGTGCATCAAATTTCCACTCTTAGCTTCAGCTGAAACTCCATTTGTCTGGATTAGAGTAGACTCAAAGCCTTTTTACAGAAGATAATGGGAGACCAGCGATTGGTATAAAATGTGTCATGCCAAGGTGCGAATGATGTAATCAGATCCATCATTTGGGGGAAAATGAAGGCACTGCCTGGACAGAAACAGGGAGAAAAGAAAAGGGAGAGATGGTAGGCATTTCTATTAAGCTTCAAGGATCTAGTTCTTTTCTCTTCATCTGGCCTGCTTTATTGACATTTAAGGCAAAAAGTGACCTTGAAGGCCAGCTGGTTCAATACAGTCATTTCACAAGCAAAGATCATGTGCCCCCAGAGGTTAATGCCTTGCCGAAGGTCGTCAGGCCGGTCAATGGCAAAGTACATCAAGGAGCAGCAATCCTGATTTGCAGCCCTCTGCTCTTTTCAGTGCTAATGTCATTTCCAATTTCCGTGAGGGCAAAATGAACACCTGGGGCCACATTCCCTGCCAAAGCTTTGCACAGAGAGTGGGCCCCTTCACAGGGATTGAAGGTGGTGGGTAATGAATTACCAGCTGTCCCCCAGCTGCTGCTTCCCGAGACTCCTCCCCAGGACCCTGCATCTACAAGTCTTCTGGGGGCGTACTGTGGCCCTATTTGCAAACTGTCACATTGTCAATGTTCCCATTCTGGTCTAGAGTTGATATTTGGGAGATATTCATTGTAGCTAGATTTTTTTTTTTTTTAATTCTGATTTTGTCTGGACACTTGTGTTCTGCCTATCTTCCCCATCTTCCCCCTCTTTCTTTTTTCTAAGGTGTTTTCTGTTAGGTTCCTGTTCAAGTTTAGCTGGAATCCATCACTCCCCCCCCGCCCCCGCACATTTTCTCTGTTGAAAAGCAGTCTTGAAAATCGGGCATCAAAAGAATGCAGACCTGGGTACCACAGAGCACATGGAGAAGACCGCTTTGAGGTCAATTCACACTCTTTGTCAAGTCATGGCTGCCTCCGTCTGGGTCCCCAGGTGGCTGTCCCCTTGGCACTGTTTTCTCATGTGACCCGAGGCACTGAGCATACACGCTTGGGCCTCAGGCTCTTCATCAAAGAATGATAATAGCTCAGACAGCTCTGTTCAACTCACAGTGTTGGGAGAATAAAATGTAGATAACAGAACAGGGCCACCTATTAAAAAGCACTGTGCAAATACTAGACTCTGAAAAACAGTGTCCTACATGTTCATGCTCTGAGAACCTCAAAGATCTCTGGAAAAACAGTTGAATTTAACACAGATTTTATCTTAGAAAGCATGCTATTTTTTTTCTTAAAGAATTCATGTTGTTTAAAAAAAATGAGATAGCCCATCATTTCAGACAAAGGAGAATCGTTCTGTTTTAGAATTCTCTGGTTGTCCTCTGCCTTCTCCGAGTATAATTGAGTGCTATAATACTGTGTATTGCTCTCTATTCCTCTGGGTGTTGCAGTATATTGAGTAAATTGATAGAGTGCTATGGACTAGGTGGCCAGTTCACCAGATTACAAATGAGAGGATGAACAAGCTGCTTCACTGACCATTTGTCCCAGGGGTTCCCATTATGGAGCCATTTTGATAAGTCCATCAAACCGGGGGCCCCGGTGGAGTAGGCAGCTGCAATTCGTGCTTCAGAGACGCGTACCACTTCTGGGTCTCCACCCTCCACGTTATTTCCATGTTGTAAGAACATCACATGATTTCAGAGTCGGTAGAATCATCAGGTGATGTCTGATCCACTTTTCTTTTAAAGACTACAGGATGAAGGTGGGGAGACCACTCAGAGCCACAGTCCTCACCCCTGAGCCCATTTCCTGATGGCTCTTTCATGGATTCAAGAACAAAGCTGTAGCCTTTAGTTTGGAGATATAGGAAAATCCTCCAGAGGGCTTCTCAATCAAGGGGACTTTTTTTTTTTTTTTTTTTTTTTTTTTGTCCTCTCTACCTTCAGCAATGTCTGGGGACATTTCTGCCGTGATTGGGTGGTCCTGCGTCCTTGCACCTGGGGGTCCAAGGACAGGGATGGATGCTGTTAGACGTCTCACGGTGCCCAGGGCAGCCCCCCCGACAAAGCAGGATCCAGCTCAAAATGCCAATAGCACTGCCATGGAGATATCCTGGTCTTGATGAGCTGTTAACTTTGGAACTGGAAAGACTTAGATTCAAATGCTAGATCTATATTCTCTTCGTAAGTAGGTTAACTAACTTCTCTGTGACTCAGTTGCCTCATCTGTAAGATGGTATCATAATAGTGCCTATTGCATAGGATTGTCATGAGGGCTGAATAAAACACTGCAGTATAACAGAGGGGCTGTCATGTGTTGGTGCTCAATAACTGTTAACTAGGATAACTCATGTCAGCAAAATCAATTAGGGCTTGTGTCAATGCCTGTAGGCACTCACAGCTTGGTAGGGCAGACAGACCCTTAAATTCTGCTTCCAGTACCCCAAAGGGAGGGGGTAGTGCAGTCAGCTTGGAAACCCTTGGAAGATGAGGATTATCTCTTTCACCTCCCTGTCCTCAGCATCTAGCACAGGGTTTCACAAGCTGGTGAGCCAGTAGGTGAGTGAATGGAGGAATTAGGGAAGCTTCTAGAAGATGTGCTCTTTGCTTGAATCAGGTGACAATAACGTAACATAAATAATAAACACTAACATCAACAATAAGCCATAGGAACATTGTGTATGTGTGAATTATTTGAGTGAGGGGAGATGGCAGCATAGGCCAGGACACAGTGCTCAGAAAGGCCTGAGCATGAGAAAGAACTAGATGTCCTGAGGGAGCCTCAGGTGCCCCAGGTGTGAGCTTTCCACTCTTGAATTTTTATAGAGTCGGCAAAGTTGAATCCAGAAAGAAATGCCTCTTCTCCTCTGGTCTTTGGCTGGTGACGCCAGCAGGCAGATGCTCGGGCCACCCAGATCCTGGAGACCAATGGATTTAGGAATACATGCTTTTTGGAACCTAATCTGTTTTCAAGGACAAGGCCCTTGGCTGGGCAGTTCACCGAGGCTGAACATGTACTCATGGGGGAGTTTGGTGGGTTAGGACCAGAAGAGAAGGTAGATGGTGAAGGCTTGGGTGCCAGACCAGGGTGCTTAAACTTGACCAGAGGGTTTATGTTGCCCCAGTTGCACTGTAAGAATCAGTGATGGCTAACAAAGACTTACATATGTCACGTAATGATGGCATACTCTGTGACAGGCCCCCTTCTAAGCACTTCCTGTCTTTGTTCATTTAACCTACACAAAGGACGTCATCAAGCAGGCACTATTTTTTTTCCCCTGGTTCACAGTTGGGCCAATTGAGGCACAGGGGTTCAGTAGCAGCTGGTAAGAGGTGGATCCAGGATTCGAACTCTCACATTCTATTCTGGAGTCCATGCTCTGAATCCCTATGCTGCCCATGAACTTGGGAATAGTGCCGAGTGCATATTAATGGGACTCCTGTTAACAATGCGGAAAGGCAAGAGAAAGGTTTATGGAGCCAGGGACAAAGTTGGGGGCACTGGCAATGGGGTAGGGGTGGTGGAAATGATGTGGGGAAGGAGTCTGGAGCAGTTATGGAACCACTGACCATACCTGCAGGTGGCCCGAGATGGAGGGAGGGCTCAAGGATACTCCGCCAGCTTTCAGCAAAGAGATTCTGGTTTGTTATTTTGATTGTATTTTTCTTAAGGCTGAGAAGTTTAAAACCCAATGTGAAAGTTCCTCAACATTTTAGTGATGAAAGAATGGAATTATCCCCAAGGGAAGTGGGCTCAGTGTTATTAGGGCAATCTCTCTTCTGGGTTCACTCTCCACACAGCCTGTGCATTTAGTTTGGAGGCGTGATGCTAATGCCACCCAGGGCCAGGAGTGAGTAGGCTGAGGGAAGGACAGAAGTTGGCAGAGGACCCGTTCAATGGACACCCTCATCATGGCCAGATATCTGGGGGCAAGTCTTTTCAACATAGAGCTTGGGTGTATTTTGGCCCTTGGCTCCTACTTATTAAAAACCAGTTTATTGTTCATTTGTGAATTATATTATTGAGTTCTTGACATGTTGGATTTACATTTTTATAACATCAAGTCCATGGACCATGTTGTTGAAACTTCTTTAATTGCTTTTTCATTGATTAGAAAGTGATTCTTTGTGCAGACTAATTTTCCCCCCTTATTTTCTTGAGTTTCATGTCTCTTGCATATTTAATTCTTGAGAACATCAGCAATCTTTTTAGTATGAGGATTTCTGTACCTGATTTTTTTCTAGTTCCATTTATTGAGAAATCGATAGCTCTTTGTATATTTCTAGCATGGTTCACTTCCACCACTCCTCTTTCATTCATCTGTTTAATTCATGCACCATACCATGCTTTTCAGTTATTATAGCTTTAAAATATGTTTTAATATTTTTAATGAAAGTTCCTCTCCCTTCCCTTTAAAAATTTTAATTAATAATGCTCATTTTGTTGGGCTTTCATATTTTCTATTTTTAATATTGTTTATTTGTATGAGCTATAGCTAGGTAGATTGTAAGGATCCGATCCCAGGGCTTGGATATGGGTGGATTAAAAAGCAGTTTGGGGAACTCCCTGGTTCTTCTTTTTGTTCCCAAGAGGGCATTTCCTCACAGAGAACAGAAAGGAGAACAGTTTGGGCACTGGGTGACCCGGAGGACTAGGGAGGAGGATGTGGGAGCTTGGCTGAGGGACACAATGTAGTCAGTTTTAATACTTGCTAAAACATACAAGAAGAGGGTTTTATTGGAGAGTCCTGGACAGACGTCCAGGTTTGGGAGACGCCAGCATTCAGTGGTCACCAAAGCCCTGGGTTTGTCGGGAATTCCTTCCCTAAACACAGAGGGCTCCAGGGAAGGGCTCTGAGCAACACCTTGAAGAAACCGATGGAGGAAAAGCATGTAAGGAAGTAGACTGAATAGAGCTACGGAGAAGAGTGGGAAGAGAGTGGAGGCGCCAAATCCCATGGAGGACAGAGGAATTGGCCAATCTTGCCTCCAGGACAGATGAGACAAGGAAGAATGGCTGTTGTATTTAGTAGCACTGAGGCTGTGGTATGGGACTTCAGGGGAGTGGTGCCTGCAGAAACAGGTATCAGTGTTGCAAAATGAGGGGAGAAGGAAGAGAGACCTGGCTGGGAGTGAGGGGCAGGCTGGTCAGCCGGCCGGGCAGCCACTGCAAACACTTGCTGGATTATAAATGGAGGGCATTCCCATCTCCTGGGTCTCTTGGGTGATCAAAGCCTTCAGGAGAGAAGTCCATCTTAGGGCTACTTTTCTGATATTATCATTGCCATGTCAACTTCCTTTTCCTTATTTTTACTTGGTGTGTCTTTTCCATCCCTTTCCTTTCAAGCCACCTTTATATTTTATCATATATTATATTATGTTAGAGTCTCTGTATGCACAGACTTCTGCTGGACAACAATAACCTAAATCTGGTAAGCTGATGGTCCCAAGACTCCCCTTATGTGACCTTTCACAAATTTCAACAATATTTTCCATAGTTACTCACTCCTTCATCTTTGAAACACAGCCTTGGCGTCTGCGTGGGGAATGGAAAAAAATTATAGGCCTTCTAAGAGAAAGCAAATGTTTTCCATAAAGTGGCCTGACACAGCATCCAAATACACACTATTCGTGTGGTTGAGAAATCCCAAGCCAAGAGATTGGTTTGAAACAGATCCGGGGCAGAGGACCTTTGGGATGCTCAATAAAACAAAGGCTAAACCACTCTGTAGGGACATTTCTGCAACTCTTAAAGAAGGTGAGAGTCCCATGGGAGATAATCTCATGATTAGGTAAAATACAGAACACAGGGAAAGCGATCTTTTATTACAATATATGCACTTGAGTTTATCTTGCTGAAGACTTGGAGAGATTTTGTCATCTGAAACTGCAAAGTTCTTAGCTGATATCTTTTAAAATGTAATTTCTGTGCCATTTTCTTTATTTCTTCTTCTGAAACTAATTTCTAGACATGCTGGACTTTCTCATTTTATTCTTTGTGAATCCTGATGATGCTTTTATAAACATGTGTATACACACATGCATGTGTATACACACATATGCATGCACACACATGCATATATATGTAGTTTAAAATTCATTTTTTTAAAAAATTCACTTTTGTTAAAGTAATATATGTACAATATTTAAAGCCAAGTGGTTCTATAAGACTTGTGACAACATAGGGAAAAGTCCCTGCCTCTCAGTAGATTCCAGCTTCCAAATATACATTTCCAAATCTTTTCTTTCTTTCTTTGGATATTTGCCTCTGTATTGTTACAATACAATATCTAAACTGGAGGGAATTAGCTCTTTTTTTAAAAAAAAATTCTTTGATGTATTTCTCTTCCTTCTACTATTTTTCAAACTTGTCACACAAGTTTTTCTTTCTACTGTCATATTTTCATTTTCTGAGATATTACTTTTATTCCCGGTTGTTTCCTTTTTGATTGTGTCCTGTTCTTGTTTAATGTATGTACTGTTTTCTCTTATAGCTCTGAGGATATTACTTATAGTTGTGTTTTTTGTTTTTGCTTCTTCTTTTGCTATTTCTTTTGCTTCTGTTTATTGTTTTCCTTTTCTCTTCCCTTCCCTAGCCTTCCCTACTCTTCCCTTCCTTCCCTAGCCTTCCCTACTCTTCCCTTCCTTCCTCTGCTCTTATCCCAACTCCTCTCCTCTTTTTGACACACAGAGCTTCCAATTAACTTTGAAATTGTCAGTCTTCAGTATGAACTCAGCCCCAAACTACCAAATTATCAGAGGAAAGTATTTTATATAAAAAAGAGTGGTTGCTTTCTCTGAGGCTGCTCAGTTTCTTAAAAGGCACATCGTGCACTTTCCCTTCTGAAGGGGGCAGACCTCGGCTGCCAATGTTCTCAAACTCAAATGCAGGTAGGGGCCATGGGCCCATCTTGCAGTATATGCAGAATTTCACTTACTCCATTTATTATGTGTGGTCCTTGCCCGAGGTTGAGCTGGGTTTTGCTGAGTCCAGTGTCTGTCTGGTTTCATTTTTCTGGCGAGTTTTCTGCTAAGGAATGAGAGGGGAACTAGATCCAAAGTTCTCTGATTCACTCTTCCTGCCAGTTTTGAGTTCTACATGCACCCCTGCTCTCAGAGGTACCAGAGGCTTTGCAGCATGAAAGCCTGCATTCTGTTTTGCTTAAATTTGAGCTTTCTCAGGGCTGAATGTTTATTACTCCCATTTTATTACTGTGTCTTCTCTTCCATTCCATTTGACTTTTTGAGCTCCTGCTTTCTTCTGCCACTATCACTTGAATGGAATTTTCAGGAAGCAGGAGTGATAAACGTTTATGTTACAACTATCTCTTTAAACTAGATATCCACCCTTCCTCCATTTCTGGAAAAGACCTCTTCGTCTCTCTGTGCTGCATTCTGGATAATTTGTTCAGATCTAGAGCTTTCAGTTGTAAATTCTTTTTTTTTTTTAAGATTTTATTTATTTATTTGACAGAGAGAGATCACAAGTAGGCAGAGGGGCAGGCAGAGAGAGAGGAGGAAGCAGGCTCCATGCTGAGCAGAGAGGCCGACATGGGCCTGGATCCCAGGACCCCGAGATCATGACCTGAGCCGAAGGCAGAGGCTTTAACCCACTGAGCCACCCAGGTGCCCTCAGCTGGTAAATTCTATCTTCAGTTTTATCTATTTAATCTGACCACTAACTTTTTAATTTTAATGATCTTATTTTTTTCCTTGTTACTTATTAGAAAATTCTAGCTCTCTCCCCCCATGTTTTCTTGTGTTTTTCATTATGATTATTTTCTTTTATGTCTCATCTGTCTTCTCTTATATCCTTTTTTTACAGATGTGCTTTATCTCTTTAAAACTTTTCTAATTTCTCAAGCTCTTGACTCTGCTACTTCTGTTTCCTTCCTTCCTTCCTTCCTTCCTTCCTTCCTTCCTTCCTTTCTCTTTCTTTCTTTTCTTTCTTTCTCTCTTTCTTTCTTTCTTTCTTTCTTTCTTTCTTTCTTTCTTTCTTTCTTCCTTCCTTCCTTCCTTCCTTCCTTCCTTCCTTCCTTCCTTCCTTCCTTTCTTCCTTTCTTCCTTTCTTCTTTTCTTTCTTCTGCTTTTGTGATTGCTGAATCACCCTCATGGTGAACCAGGTCCTCCTCTGTTCTTTAATTTTTGACAATGAGCTCATCTTGAGTAGAGGTTTATTTCTTTCTATGGAAAGCCCAAGTGTCCCGAGTTATAGAAGAGCCTCTGCTGAGTGTTGTAGCATTTGTTCCTGCTAAATATGGGGTTCACCTATCTTAGATTTTTGTTATTTGTTTGAGATTCTTGTCTTATTTGGATAGTGTACGTTTAGATCCCACAACTATGCCATGTACAAAACTACTGTTTTGATTTTTCATTAGAGACTTTAATATTATTTTTCACCCAGATCCCTAGGTAGAGATAAGCCTTGCCACTTTCTTTTAAAAATAAATAAATAAATAAATAAATAATTAGAGAACAAGAGTGCTCACATGCTTGAGGGGGGAGGGGAAGAGGGAGAGGCAGAGAATCTCAAGCAGATTTCATGCTGAGCGTGGAACCCATCTTCAGCTTGATGCTGGGCTCGATCTCACAACTCTGAGATCATGACCTGAGCCCAAATCAAGAATTAGACACTTAATCAGTTGATCCACACTGCTGCCACAGGTCTTGCCACTTTCTTAGGTCAAGAGGAAGATATTCTTTATTGCCATTTGTGCTGGTTATTCAGGTATTGGCTCTCGGC
Organism: Spilogale gracilis; assembly: GCA_004023965.1. Classification (NCBI taxonomy): domain Eukaryota; kingdom Metazoa; phylum Chordata; class Mammalia; order Carnivora; family Mephitidae; genus Spilogale; species Spilogale gracilis. The sequence continues at coordinate 128,692 of PITA01002925.1, forward strand.
TTTAACCTCCTGCTTCCATACTCTGTTTCTGATGTCAGGGGTGGGATTCTGCAAGCTGCAGTTCCCCTCCACCATCTGGTTATCTTTCAACTTTTGTCAAAGGGTCCTTACAGTGAGAATAGAAGGCAGGAGGAGAGAGAAAAGGCTTCCTGTTTGCTCTCCGTTCCTGAAGCATTACTTTGGTAATGGTTCATCAACCCAGTGATGCAGTGGTTCTAGTTTCTAGCTTCTTTTTCTACCACCATTGCCAGCATCATCCCAAGGACCAATATCAGCTGGGTAGTATTTCTTTCTTTAACCTCTGGGTCTTAGGTCTGTAAGGATCCTCCTCCAAAATTCTAGGTTCTAATAATCCCACTTCTGGGGAAGAGCATATGTGTCCAGACCAATAACTATGCTAAGCAGTTTCTAAAATGACTCCCAATCATCTCTGTCTCCTGGTATTCATGACCTTGTGTAATTTCCACCCCTTGAACAAGAGCTGGACCTAACAAACAAGCAGACTGCCACAAAAATGATGAGATGCCACTTCTGAGATTGGTTATAGAAAGATTTTGGCTTGCTCTGTTGGAAGTAGGCTGCCATGTTTCAAGCTGCCCTAAAGGGTGACCCAGGGATGAGGCCAATACCCAACAATACACGGAGGCCTTCAAACTAACATATGAAAAACTGAATTCTCAGCCACATGAGTGAGCTTGGAAGCTGACCTACCCCCACTTGACACTTCAATTGCAGCTTTGTGAGGGACCCTGTGTTAGAAGTCCCGACTAAGCCACCTCCAGATGCCTGACCTACGGAAACGGTGAGATAATAAATGTTTATTATTGTTGTAAGCTGTGTTAGACAGCCATACATAACTAATTCTACCTCATTTCTGGTAACTTTTTGGGGATCAGAAGAGCTCCAAAGGTGCTAACACTTCCAGTTATCTCTACCCCTCAAGGGGCCCAAGGCCTCACTACCTCTCCCAATACAGTCATCAGAACTCTGACCCTCAGGTATTAGGGTCCATGTTCAAGATCCACATCACACAGTATCATGTCTCTGTAAGCTCCCACTTATTTTCTGAGAGCCTGGGAAAATTTCTCTTATGTTTGAACTTGACAATGTACTTCAGCATATTTTGTAATATCAACCCAGGAGTTTCTGTGTCTGAGGGAGAAATGGACATCCTCCTCAGCCCAGTTCCCCTTGTTGCCAGAAGTCCAATGTCAAGGAGAAGACTCTGGATTATTATACATAAAATTGGGAAGTCTTTGTATCTTAATTCTTAATATTGAAACAGATTGATCTTTACCAGTTGTTAAAATATAAACTCTAGTTCATAATATGACTGGCCTCCCAGGATGAACGCCATTAGGGCAATCTGGTGGCTTAATTGCTTCCTCCCTGATGACTTACGACTTGGAACAGCTACGAAAGTAGGGTATCCAAACAAATACTTGAAGGCCAAGGATAAAAAATGTTAATAATTAGTAACAGCTAGAAGCAAAGTTAATTCTCAGTGGGCCCATAATGCCAGCTATTTAATGTAAATTAACAAATGACATTTTAATGTAAAGGACTTGAAAGCTAATATTTTAATTTTCCATGTAAGATCAATAATTCAACAAACAATAATGGGTTAGAGGAAGGAAGTTAAAACTAGAGTGATAACTTTATTTCACAGCTAAGTGAAATGCTATATGAAGTTTATATTTGTGGATCCGAAATTAGACCAGATTCAGCTTAGGTGCCATATGCATTGGAAAGAAGGCCTCATAAAAATGAAAAGTGCCAGCAATAGTTGATCACAAAATGATAAAATTGGTCTTATAATGCTAGATAATGAGGCAATCTCTTATTTATTTGAAAGTTTATGAAGGAAAATTCTGAACTAAAATGGTGTTGTTTTGAAATCCTGGGTCTTGTGCTTTAGATAAAAGTTTAATAAATAAATAATGGGCTAGAGTTCCAGTTTCTGGCAGCGGGTTGCAGTGGATGAATAATTGTGACTTGGAGTACAAAGACACACCCCTGTATTCAGACGGGAGCCTCACTGTGGCCAGGAGTGGCAGCCCTTCATGACTGGTTTGCACAAGATGCTAAAAGAAAGCACTCAAAGCTGATAAATTCCATTTGTGAAGGACCCTGCAGGTGACAAACTCTTTCCACATTTTCTCTCATTTGATTTTTTTTTTTTTTTAAGGGAGAGAGCATGAGTGGGAGGGGCAGAGGGAGAGAGAGAACCTCAAGCAGGCTGCATGCTCAGCGTGGGACTCCAACCTACTGTGCACCGAGCATGGAGCCCCGTGCTGGACTTAATTCCACCACTCTGAGAGCATGGTCTGAGCTGAAATCAAAAGTCAAAAGCCCAACAAATGAGCCACATGGATGCCGCTCATTTGATCTTTAGAACAAGCCCGCATGGCTAGGTATTCTTAGCCTCATTTAATCGACGAAGGGATTGAAAAATTATGATTTGCCCAGCAATCATATAATTTGCAAATGCAGAATTCCTACCTGGACCTCAAGAGTTAATTACCATATTCTAAGTGGTTTGGGCAGGGCCCCTAGAATTACACTTGGTTTTTTCAGGTCTGTCTGTGTGTTTTGCTCTCTAAGATGGCTGGCAAAGCCATGCAAGCAGTCTTCATTATCATTCGTCAATGTTTTGCAGTGTGTTGGGTCCCCCACGTATCCTAGCATTTGTTTACTGTCTTTGATTTTGAATTTGTTTTTTTATCAGACAGAAATCTAAGCAACTTCAATGACAGTAGACTGCAAACATGTTTTGCAGTGAGCTCTGCCTTGTTCTTCTCTGGGTATCATTATATCACACCAATTAAAGATGGAAACATTTTTCTCAAAGTATATCTTGTATATAGAAAAATTTTACATGACAAACTGTTAACAGTGGGCGTGCCCCAGCATTTGGGGTTCTGAGCAAGAAATACCAAGTTTCTGGCACTTAGGAAACCCTACGTGTTCTTCCTCAGAAACTGCTCTCTTCCAGGATAATCACTGGCTTGAAATCTATGGCACACATAGCTTTACCTATTTTCATACTTGGGGTAACGAAATCTCTCACAGCTGGCTGCGCTTGCTCTCTACTGTGTTTGGGAAGCTCATCCATGCTGTAAAATGCAGTTGTAGAAGATTTGTTTTCAATTCTGCATAATATTCCATGGCGTGGACCTCATCATTTTGGCACAATGTTATTATTATTATATGTAAAATAATATATTGTAGTGGAGTCCCAACTAATAGACTAGACAAATGTTCTAGAATAGCTGTATTCATCCATTCCACACTTGATGGGCATTTGGGTGCTTTCTCATTTGGGCTATTATTAATACTCCTCACCTGAACATTCTAGACAGATTTAATGAAGAACACAGAACACACTTTTTTTGGATAAATATGACAAGTTTTGGATCCATGACATTCCTCTACTGGCAGAAAGAAAAATATATAAAGAGAATAATGTGCCATTTATTTATTTTATGTTAATAATTTAAACCATAATTTCTGGAAAGTTCAGATTTCTGACGGCAAACATAACCTCATTTTGTAGATTTTGTCAGATTAAATTTGTAATCATTCAGACTAGAACCCCACCCTTACTTCTTTTATTGTATAAACATTTTCTTCACAGTTAATGTCAATTAATATTTCAATATGGAAAGTATATTTCAGACTCAAGATGTAGTCATCAGATACTCTAGAAATTACACTTATTTATTTTTAAACTAACATATAATGTATTATTTGTTTTAGGGGTATAGGTCTGTGATTTTTCAGTCTTACACAATAAGACTTGTATGCATTGTAGTATGTAGTCTTACATACCCTCCCCAATGTCTACCACCCATCCACCCTATCCTTCCCACTGCCTCCCCTCCAACAACCCTTAATTTATTTCCAGAGATGAAGAGTCTCCTATGCTTTCTCTCCTTTTTGGTTTTGTCCTGGTTCATTTTTTCCTCCTTTCCCCAATGATCCTGTCTTGTTTCTCAAATTCCTCATATCAGTGAGATCATATGATAACTGTCTTTTTCTGATGACTTATTTCACTCAGCATAATATCCACTAGTTCCATCTACATCATTGCAAGTGGCAAGATTTCATTTTTGATGGTTGCATAATATTCCATGGTATATATATATTTATACAGCATTCATCTGCTGATGTACATCTAGGCTCTTTTCATAGTTTGGCTATTGTGGTCATTGCTGCTATAAACATTGGGGTGCACGTGCCCCTTCAGATCACTACATTTGTATCTTTGGGGTAAATATCCAGTAGTGCGGTTGCTGAGTCATAGGGTAGCTCTATTTTCAACTTTTTGAGGAACTTCCATAATGTTTTCCAGAGTGACTGCACCAGCTTGCATTCCCACCAACAGTGTATGAGGGTTCCCCTTTTTCCACATCCTCACCAACATCTCTCAGTTCCCAACTTGTTAATTGTAGCCATTCTGAGTGGTATAAGGTGGTATCTCATTGAGGTTTTGATTTGTATTTCCCTGATGCCAGGTGATGCTGAGCACTTTTTCACCTGTCTGTTGGCCATTTGGATGTCTCTTTGCAGAAAGTCTGTTTATGTCTTCTGCCCATTTCTTGATTGAATTCTTTGTTCTTTGGATGTTGAGTTTGATAAGTTCTCTATAGATTTTGGATACTAGCCCTTTATCTGATATGTCATTTCCAATATCTTCTCCCATTCTGTCAGTTGTCTTTTGGTTTTGGTGACTGTTTCCTTTGCTGTGCAAAAGCTTTTTCTCTTGATGAAGTCCCAACAGCTCATTTTTGCCCTGCTTCCCTTGTTTTTGGCAATGTTTCTAGGAAGAAGTTTCTGCAGCTGAGGTCGAAGAGGTTCCTGCCTGTGTTTTCCTCAAGTATTTTTGATGGATTCCTGTCTCACACTCAGGCCTTTCATCCACTTGGAGTCTATTTTAATGTGTGGTATAAGGAAATGGTCCAGTTTCATTCTTCTGTATGTGGCTGTCCAATTTTCCCAACAGCATTTGTTGAAGAGACTGTCTTTTTTCCATTGGACATTGTTTCCTGCTTTGTCAAAGCTTAGTTGACCATAGAGCTGAGGGTCCATTTCTGGGCTCTCTATTCTGTTCTGTTGATCTATATGTCTATTTTTGTGCCAGTACCATACTCTCTTGATGATTACTTTGTAATAGAGCTTGACGTCTGGAATTATGATGTCACCAGCTTTGGTTTTCTTTTTTAACATTCCTCTGGCTACTCAGGGTTTTTTCTGGTTCCATACAAATTTTAGGATTTGTTCCATTTCTTGGAAAAAAGTTGATGGTATTTTGATAAAGACTGTATTAAATGTGTAGATTGCTCTAGGTAGCATAGACATTTTCACAATATTTGTTCTTCCAATCCATGAGCATGGAATGTTTTTCCATTTCTTTGTGTCCTCCTCAGTTTCTTTCATGAATATTCTATAGTTTTCTGAGTACAGATTCTTTGCTTCTTTGGTTAGTTTTATTCCTAGGTATGGTTTTGGGTAGAGTTGTAAATGGGATCGACTCCCTAATTTCTCTTTCTTCTGTCTTGTTGGTGTATAGAAATGCAACTGATTTCTGTACATTGATTTTATATACTGATGCTTTACTGAATTTCTGTATAAGTTCTAGCAGTTTGGGGGTAGTATGTGATACTTTATATGGAAAACCTAATAGAAACTACATTTAAATACATAACTTATAGGATAATTGCAAACAGATCTTATCAGAAATAAAAGCAAGGCATCTCAGGAAATGTCCTTTACAATAATAAACTTTGTTAGTGGGTCTGAATTGGCAGTACTTTAATATAGTCGACAATTTCTTTTATAAGTAATCTTACGTTCTGTCATTTCAAATTATCTGATTTAGATGTGGCATTGGCCTAGAGTCATAAATCCAGCTAGCCGGTAAGCACAGCTTACTTATCAGAACGTAGAACTTTCCCCCAATTAATCAAGAAAGACATCGGTAATGTGTTTAAATATTCATTGAATGATTTGTGCATGGAAGCCACGTGTAAACTGTGAAGAGCTCTGTTTCGGGATAGTTATTAGTGATCATGAGACGTCCTCTTCTCTCCTGCCACCAATTTCTTTTCTGAATGCTTCCTCTGCAGAGTTTCAAACATAATCATGGCCATTTCCAACATTTCCTCACCAAATATCAACGCCCCTTCTGTTTTTTCACCCTTTGTTATTACCCAGCCCCTTGGCTTCCAGAGTTCTCTTTTTGACTAAGCCAGGCTCTCAATTCTTCTACCACCTCCTGAGAATAAAGCTTTCTCCATCTGCTACACAGTAAATTGGGAGAAGTGCTGATTCTGAAAAGTATCTGGTACCCTGGGAGCACAGGAGAGAAGCATTAAAGTTGCTCCAGGAGGCAGGGGAGGGAGGTCAGCTAGGAAGATATTTCCAGATAGAGTGATTTTTAGATCAAGAACCTAGAGAGTTGGGGGGCACCTAGGTGGCTCAGTCGATTAAGTGCCCAGCTCTTGATCTCAGTTCAGGTCTTGATCTCAGGGTCAGGAGTTTGAGCCCCACGTTAGGCACCATGCTGGGCGTGGAGCCTGCTTAAAAAAGAAGAAGAAAAAGAAAATAGAACCTGGAGAGTGGGTATGCATGCAGTGGTGGTGGGGTATGACTTAACTAGTATGTTAGGGCAGAGAAGGCTGTGATTCAGATACTCTAGATGAACCAGACAGGGATTCTCCCCTTTGGCTGCACCTTGGAATGCCCTGGCACAGCAGTCATCTCTCGCCACAGTAACGCTGTGTGACAAATGACCATTCAGCGACCCATAATGAGAGTTTGTTGCCCACCCATCTGAGGTGGTTGAAGAGGCAACGCTGTGAGATCTAGACTTAGTGAGATTGATCATATTATCATAAATCTACATTCATAATCTTGGAATGCAAATTTTAAAGGAGGCACAACAGGGGACTGGACTCCCGAACATTAAAGCTCAAAGCTTGACTCACTACCTCTGGGATGCGTGGTTCTGGGTAGGGCATTCATATATCTCTTTATCGTCTTTATTTGTAAATGGGAATGATCGTAACACCACCTCCCAGAAATTTTCATTTTTTTAAAAGATGTACATATTTTTAAGATAGAGAGAGAGAGCAGGGGAAGGGGCAGGAGAAGAGGGAGAGAACGAATCTCAAGTAGACTCCCTGCTGAGCTGGGAGCCCAACTTGGGGCTTGATCTCACGACCCTAAATTCACGACCTGAGTTGAAATCAAGAGTCTAAAGCTTATCCAGCTGAGCCACCAGGTGCCCCTCAAAGAACTTTTCTGAAGTTTAACTTAAGATAAGACATAAAAAAGCTGGGCACACCACCTAGTCTATTGTTAGCACTCAGCAAGTGGTAGCCTGTATTATATGTTGAATTGGAGAGTGAAATTCTTAACTGCACTTTTTTTTTTTTTAAGATTTTTTATTTATTTGATAGAGAGATCACAAGTAGGCAGAGAGAACAGAGGAAACAGGCTCCCCACTGAGCAGAGAGCCCGACGCGGACCTCGATCCCAGGACCCTGAGATCATGACCTGAGCCGAAGGCAGAGGCTTTAACCCACTGAGCCACCCAGGTGCCCTTTACTAAGTTTTGCTCTGTAAGTTCTTTAGAACTTGGTCATTTAGAACAATACCAATAACATTCACATAGTGCATTAAAATTCATCGAGTGCTTTCATATACCTTCTTTGATCAACACAATAATCTGGATGGTGAATAAGGATGAGAACACTGAGGTTCAGAAATGTTAAAAGTTTCACACAAGGTTATTCAGCTAATATAGCTCACAGATGGAATCCATCTCCTGACTAGATTATAATCATTCTCCAGATGTTCAAATTAGAAGTTTAGGGAACACACTGCCATGCCCTTAATTCCCCGCAGAAGGCAGGATCACACAACCTGGGCTCATACTCTGATTGTCCCGTAAGATATTGGAGGCTCAAAGGAGAAGTATTTGGAGAATCGCTTTCTACATTATACTGTACCATGCATATTAATTATAACAACGTAGTCCTGTTTTGTTTAATAGAGTGTTAACTTACTGATGTCATATGGCTCACATAGCAACATTTAGCTTCTTAAAGTTTTGCAAAGAATTTTTTAAAGTTTTGTATGTAAAGAAAGGTAGATGTTAGTAATGACATAAGTTAATGAACATTGGTAATGAGTAGTTTTTCTGGCTCAAGGTATCCTTGCTTAACCATGACAAAAGTGATTTACCACAGCCACTTTAGGTTACGATCAAGATACGGCCAATTAAATACTCACACTTTAATAGAAAATGTCCTTGTCTTGGGCACCTACGTGGCTCAGTTAGTTAAGCATCTACTTTTGGTTCAGATCATGATCCCAGGGTCCCAGGATCCAGCCCTGCATAGGGCTCCCTGCTCAGTGGGGAGTCTGCTTGTCCCTCCCCTGCGCTCTCACTCTGTCTCTCTCAAATAAATAAATAAATAAATAAAATCTTTAAAAAAAGAAGAAAAATTTCTTATCTTTTTCTCCTTCTTTCTCCCTTCCCTTCCCTTCTTGACTTACTGATTGTGTGCATGTGTGTGTGTGTACATGTGAACGTGTGCATCCCTTCCATATCTCTGAATTCTAACCTTCCTGCATGTGGAAAGCCCAGTCCTGCTTGTCTTACCACCCCTATCCTCCACAGCCAGCAGGAATCTTTTCTTCTGACTGGCGCCTGTCGTTTCCTAGCAGAATGACCCTCATGGTACTTACCGGCCCGCACCAGGCAATCAGCAGGCAGTGTGTTTTTTAGATAACAACCATCACAACAGCAAATGTGTGTTGAGCACTTAATCTGTGCCAGGTATTATCCTAAGCACCTTACTCGGAAGAGCTCATTTATTCAATCCTCAAAGCACTCCATGAAGAAGACAATAACTTGTAAATGTAAATATTTTCACTCTTCAACAATATTTTATTTTGAGCCATAACTGTGTTCTTTTAGGGTGGTGGATAGTGGGGATCAGTGAGTTGAAGCATGGATGCGGCGGGCACAGGATAAGCCTTAAGTGCAAATTTAACAAATTTGACCAGAGGAAGAAAACTTTCCCCATCTTTGCCATCCCCTTTCCTTGGCAACATGTTATTAAATTTTTTTTTCAAATATACAGAGAAATGGGAAGAATAGTACAATAAGATGTAAATTCTAAGCTCAGTAATTACTAATATTCTGTATGTATTTGTACAACTGCCATGTAATATATCTGTACGTATGATTTTGCTGAATCATTTGCAAGTAAGTTGCTAATATCTTGACATCCTATCCCTAAGGGCTGTAGCAAACACCTTCTTAAAATAAGGGCAATATCTTATATAACCACAACACAGTTATCACACCTAAGAAAATTAACAATAAGATTGAATGTCTTGTCTTTTTTCTCCACCCCTATTTGACTAATAAAAAGACCATAAAGAAAAACATTTATATATACATATTTTTTAAATTTAAATTTTACTTAATTAACATACTATGCAATATTGGTTTCCAGAGTAGAATTCAATGATTCATCACTTACATAAACACCCAGTGCTCATCACCAGTGCCCTCCTGAGTGCCCAGTCATCCATCTAGCCCATCCCCCCACCCAACTCCCTTCAGCAATCCTCATTCTCAATAGTTAAGAGTCTCTTATGGTTTGTTTCCCTCCCTTCTCTTCCTCCCCCTTCTCCTCCCCTCCTCCTCCTCCTCCTCCTCCCCACCCCCTTTCCTCCTCCTCCCCATCCCCCTCCTCCTCCTTCTCCTTCTTCCTCCTTTTAGAGCAAAACATTTTTAATTTGAATTCTAAAAATCTAGCATTCTATATTTTTTGGGTGATGTGTAACTACTGTAGTCTTTCTTTTTACTTGGAAAGCATTTGCTACTCTGATGGGAAGAGAGACTAGTTTTTTAATAGTTTGAAAATTGGAGCTCACTCTTTTACTAAGGTAAATTAGAACATACCCATGGTATGACTGGGAAAATTAAGACAGAAAGTTATAGTTTCAGCCTCTATGGATTAGAACTCTGGATTTTTTCCCAAAAAGTCCAGTTTAATTTAGGGCTAATCAATAATTCACAGATGAAATCCCTCACTAAGAGATTTAACAGTTTAATAAAGAAAAAAAACATACACGGGTCCAGAGTTTAACAGCTAATGGATGGGACTTCAACCTCCATTTTCAAGACTGTGCACCAGTAAAGATCCAATTATATCAGTGAGCTAGTGACAGATTATGGCTTTCTTTTCCCATTTATGAAAGAAATCTCTATTTTTACTGACAACAGAAAAATGTAAGTTTAAAAATCTTTAAAAAGTAATGTGTAAACTTTGCTTCCTATTTATTTTTTTGCCTCCAATTAGTGCTTTAAAACTTTTTGTGTGGATAAAGTTTTCCAACATTCTAGATTTTCCTCCAACTATTTGATAATACTTGATTAAGTTGCCTGATAATACTGCTGTTGATGACAGGATTTTTTTTTTTTTTAAGATTTTATTTATTTGACAGAGGAAACACAGCCAGAGAGGGAACACAAGCAGGGGGAGTGAAAGAGGGAGAAGCAGGCTTCCCGCCGAGCAGGGAGCCCGATGTGGGGCTCGATCCTGAGTCTCCGGGATCATGACCTGAGCCGAAGGCAGTCGCTCAACCAACTGAGCCCCTCAGGCGCCCCTGACAGGATTTTTAAAATTGACTTTTTATAATAATGATTAATATTTGCTTGTTTCTGACAGAGATGATGTTTACTTCAGTTTTTCAGGTTTGGAACTGTGTTTGTGATTCTACCACAAGACATGAGTTTTAGGGAGTACCGACTAGATATTAAGTGTTCTTAAACACCTGATATGGAATTAGGCTTCAATGGGTTGAATTGAGTCCCTTCAACATGATATATTGAAGTACTATGCCCCTGTGTTTATTTCCTCATGCTTGTGGAGAGAGGAGAACGTTATGTAACATTTTATATAAATATCCAGATGATCGGGCACCTGGGTGGCTCAGTGGGTTAAAGCCTCTGCCTTAGGCTCAGTTCATGATCTCAGCGTCCTGGGATCGATGATCTTTCTGTGTCAAATAAATAAACAAAATCTTAAAAAAAAAAAAAAAAGAATATCCAGATGACCAAGAAATAGTCCATAATCATATTGTGGTATATTGGAAGATGTATTAATTTTGCTTTCATGGAAAGGCTGAACCATAGTGATGAGGGAATAGAAGGCTAGCTGAGGACAAAGCAGAAGCTGACATCCCACAACACTGGCCCACACAGGCCGTATCTATGGTCCTTGGTCATGCACTCCTGCCCTAAAGCTAAGGAAAGGAAAAGCAAATAGTTAACTTATAGAGACCACAATCCTGCAAGACTTGAGTCTCCCTCAGTTTACAAATGTTTTAGCAATCTACAAGAACAAAACATTTAACCTTGCTTCCAGAAAGAAATGTAGATACAATTAAATGTCCTTACAACCTGCCCCCCATTGAGTATAATGTTCCTCTAGGAATCTCCCAACTATCTTCAGGTTAATGTTTTGCTAGAGGGAAAAACAACCTTAGCATGACAATGGCAAGGCCTGGGGTATTCTGTGAATCTTCTTTAACATACAAAAATCCTTTTGAAAATCTCTCTTTTTCTTAGCTCCCCCAACCCGGTAATATATAATCAGCCACCTTTCACAACCCTGGAGCAGCAGCTCTTTCTGCCCATGGGTCCTGTCCCCATTTTAATAAACCACCATTTTGCACCAAAGGTATCTCAAGAATTCTTCCTTGGTTGTCGGCTCCAGACCTCACTCCACCGAACCTCACCTACTTTTCAAAAGCCCATCAATAGCAGAAGGGTTCCACAAGGGAATAATGGCCTTTTCTAAGATTCTACCACAAGACATGAGTTTTAGGGAGTACCGACTAGATATTAAGTGTTCTTAAACACCTGATATGGAATTAGGCTTCAATGGGTTGAATTGAGTCCCTTCAACATGATATATTGAAGTACTATGCCCCAGTATCTCAGAATGTGATTTTTTTTTAATGGAAAATAAGGTTTTTCAGAGGTAATCAAGTGAAAATAAAGTCATCAGGGTGGACCCCACAAAAATGAGAAAAAGGAAATTTAGACACAAAGATACACACGTGAATGTGTATGCCATGTAGAAATGAAGGCAGTGATCAGGGAGATGTGTCTATAAAGCCAACGAACATAAAAGATCTCAAGCAAACTACCAGGGATTCATAGAGGTATACGCAAAAGATGCTCTCCCCCAGCCCTCGAAGTAACCAGCCTTACCAACATCTGGATCTCAGACTTGGGCCCCCAGAACTGGAAGACAGTAAATGCCTATTGTTTTTTTTAAAGATTTATTTATTTATTTATTTATTTATTTATTTATTTATTTATTTATTTATTTGACAGAGAGAAACACAGCTAGAAAGAGAAGACAAACAGGGGGAGTGAGAGAGGGAGAAGCAGGCTTCCCGTTGAGCAGGGAGCCCGATGTGGGGCTCAATCTTGGGACTCCGGGATCATGACCTGAGCCGAAGGCAGTTGCTTAACCAACTGAGCCATCCTGGCACCCCAGTAAATGCCTATTGTTTAAGCTGTTCAGCCTGTGGTACCCTGTTACTATAGTCCTGGGAAACTGATACCTAGGCCAGGTTCTTGAGCTGAAAAGCATGAGGGTATGGGATGTGATTTTTTTCTCCATGACTAGGTTCTTATTAATGTAGTGTAAAATTTCTTTTCGAGAATAGTGTTTCATATATTTACTTAAGGAGCCTTTCCCTTGAGTTCTTTTTGGAGTTAAATTGATTAGCTCTTTTATTTTGAAGCAAATCCCATAGATATCCACATGAAAATTTAATTAAAGAACACAAGTGATTAGCTATTGACCAGTGCAATATTAACAATGATTACATCTTTCCGCTTTGGGATATTTTTGGTCTGCTCCACATCTCCTCATCTGGGAAGCATTTCTGAACCACAGGATAATCTCTGCTCTTTCCATGTCATGTGAATGAAGCTCTGAGCTCCCGCTAGCCCCAGGGAGCTCCCCTAAGAGTTCTTCCTTTCTCTGGTAATGTGTTTAGTTCAAGGATGAGCGTATAGACTAATCTGACTGTCCTAGGGAACTTGCCAGCATGATCAGGAAAAATGTTCTTTTTATCAACCATTGTAAATCCTAATATGAGAGCAGACTGGGATGGGATGTTTTGGGTTGGAAACCTCACTGAAAATTATGGAGTTAAGTGGGGACAGGAGATAGAGGTTCAGTCAGAATTCTTATTCCCTGGATCAAACTCTACCCAAAATCAGAAATATTCTTTCAATTTTATGTTTATATGAGCCTATAATGTCTCTTGTGTTTGAAGCCGTTTTGAGTTGGATATTTCATACTGACAATAAAAAAGTTTCTTGACGATTCTGCAAAGTATAATCTTTAGTTTTTGATTCATGGCCTCTGGACGTTTTGGAAAGTTTCTGTGCTAGAATGTTCTGAAGCACGGTGAGCCCTCAGTAAGAGTTGATTCTATTTTTTTATCCTACATCGTCAGAATAAAATTGTCCAAATTAGTCAAAAGGGCAGTGGGATGGTTTTGGGTTGTGTTTTTCAACAGCTCTGTGTGTACATATATGTCATCCTACAGTGTGTTATTACAATGCAGTTGTCTGTCTTCCCAGCGACAGGGGGCATCTGAGTTTCTTCCTGGTGAGCGCGGGTGAAACTGGGTTCAGAACTGCTCCGGCCAAGAGAATATGATGGAAGTGATGCTATATGACTTCTGAGGCTCGATCATTAAAAGGATGCGGCTTTCACCTGGCGCTCTTCCAGATGTTTGTCCATGGAAGTCAGTCACCATTCTGTGAGGAAGGCCAAGCCAGGAGAAGAGAGGAGCGGGGCCGTCAGCCTCCAGCAGGCGCCATCCACCAGACATTTGTGTGAACAGGGCTTTGCTTTGCTCTGGCCCCAGCCCTTGAGACCCCAGACATCATGCAGCAGAGATGAGTGGTAGCCACTGGGTCTGAATTCTGGGGTCTCAATTCCTGACCCTTAAAGACATCAGAAATGGTTGTTTTACATGAGGAAGGTTTAGGGTGGTTTGTTACGGAGCCAAAGTGAGAGATCATCTATGATGTGTCGGAATTCCCTTCCCCGCATGTTTCTGGTCAGGGCGAGCCACAAGAGAGATTCTCCTGGAAGATCGGCAGGGACGTGTGGAGGGACAGCCGCATGTAGCTCACATGTGTTGTCACTGACGTCTTTCTTGGCTCACTGGTGCAAGGCTGCCGTGGGGTCTGCATCTGCTCGTCTGGGCTGGCGTGTGCGTAGCTCCACAGCGATGGGCCAGACTTCTTCAGGACGCCTGTGTCCTTGAGGTCAGAGGCAACAGAGCTGATCCACGATGGGAGCCAGTCTGCGCTGTGAGTTTCCTTTTGTACCCCCTCCATTCGTCCCTCACGTGCACAGTCGCTTGCTTATCACTCACAGCGTCCTGTACCTGTCCCCTGTCTATATCAGTCTTGCTGCAGTCCTCACTGATTTGAAAATCTGAATATATTTTGATGATGTAAATAACCTTTGAGTACAAGCTGTCTGAGAAAACTTTCCCAAGTATATATGAATAGATTTATATCCCCAGTGGACCTGGCAAATATTCATATTGAGGAAAATCCTCGCTTGTTTACCTTCATTCCTTGAATGACTCTTATCCCAACTTTTTAGGCCAAGGTGTCAGAGCCTGCTCAGGCTGCTATCACCAAATACCACAGACTGGGGGGCTTAAACAGTAGACATTTGTTTCTCACAGTTCTGGAGGCTGGGGGTCCAAGATCGGGTTGGCAGCAGGGTGGGTTCCTAGTGCAAGCCTGCCTCCTGGCTTGGAGACTGTCACCTTCCTGATGTGTCCTCACGTGGCAGCGAGAAAAGACTCAGGTCTTTTCCTAGTCTTATAAGGACTCCAATGCCATCATGCAAGCCCCATCCTCATGATTTCCTCTAAACCTAATTATCTCCTAAAGGCCTCACCTCCAAATACCATCCCACTGGGGAGTTAGCCTTCACCATATGAAGTTGGGGGTACACAAACATTCAGTCCATAAGACAAGATTAACAAAACAAATTCTATTAAGCTACAAGGACTTCTCTTGCAGGATTTACATGCTTATTCATACTTGAGTGTTTTGGAATTTGACAATTGGAAGTATTATCTGCTGGTATATATGTACAGGGTGGGTCAGACTGGAGGGAGATTGTCTGCAGTGTCTCCACGGTCCCTTGGGCAGACAGGAGTTGCCTTCCCATCAGTAGTATTTAGTTGTACTTAATGGGGATCCCATCACGTGCTGTGAAGCTTCCTCATGAAGAAAGAGGCCCAGAAATCCAAGAGCACCAGTGGACAACATGCTGGTGATTCAGAGGGAATCATGTCAACTTTCCAAAGAAAAACAACCATATTCTCTGGTAGTGGAAGTGCTGTCAAAGAAACATGTCCTTACAAAACCCACTATAATAGATATTATATTATTATATTCTTAGTTCCAGATTAGCAGGCTCATTGACACACTGAGAACATAAGCCAAGAAGAATTACCCCAGGAAGGGCCAGCAAAGGCATCTAAGCACTGACACATTGGGATCAATTGCATATGGACTATGTTTGCCTGGTTTCCTTGGTGCCCCCTTCTGATGGAACTGCTCATCCCCCGATGGTATTACAAACCCCTCTAGCAATAGTTGGATAGACAGATTTAGAAACATGACCCAAGCTGAGCCAAAAAAATTACTTCTTTCCTTGAAGTTTAGATGTTCATTTTCACTGACAGATAATCTATGTGTGTTACTAGAATGGTGTTATGGGCTGAATTATGTTCCCCCAAATGTGTATAATGAAGTCGACCCTGAGTTGTGGCTGTATGTGGAGGCAGGTTCTTTACGGAGGTAATTAAAGTTAAATGAGGTCGTAAAGGTGGGGACTAATCTGATAGGACTGATATCCTTTAAGAAAAGGAAGAGCTAGCAGAGGGGCTTTGTGCCTGCACACACAGAGAAAAGGTTCCTGAGGACACAGTGGGCCGGTGCCTCGTGCAGACTGAGGACAGAGGGAGGCCTCACCAGAAAGCACCCCACCGGCATTGGGATCTCAGACGTCCGGTCTCCAGAACTCTAAGAGTTTGTTGTTTATAAGCCAGATTGTCCATGGTATTTTGTTATTGCAGCCCGAATGGACAGACCTTGGTTTGTATTACTTGTGGCCACTGACATTAATTAAAGAGTTCATCAACCTCACACTCTGTGAGGACCCTTAATAACTAGAATGTTTCCCAGCCTCAGCGCAGACCGTCTGCATTGGCAGCACAGACCGTTTGCATGGCCAAACTGTGTGCCGTGATCTGAGACAGAACCCTGTCATTTTGGCCCCCAGCATCCTCTCTTTCCCTGGGCAACCATTGCCTCACCATTCCCAATGCTCTATTTTGGGCTGAGTGTCTATAACGACTCCACGTGTAAGCTGACCGGCTCCTTCCATCCTTGTGATCAGAATGGCTAGCTTCCTAATGGTCACAAGACACAAATCCTGCCCGTGATGGCTAAGGAGATTCAATTCCCAGCTTTTTGTTGTCATCTAGGAAGCATACTTCCTTTTCTTGTTGATGCATAGGTGACAGGATGATGGCAATAGAGTTGTGGCAGCTATCTTGTGAGCACCTGAGTCCTGTATGAGGGCTGAACATTGGGAAAGCAGAGCTGAGAAATCCAGAGACAGAAGCTCCATTTCAGTGAAATCATTTGAACCTGGATCAGACCACACCTGAAGCAAGACCTCCCTCTGGACTCTTCAGTTCTGTGAGCAAATACATTTCTTTTCCTTTTCTTCAGCTGGTTTGAGTTAGGGTTTTTGTCACTTGCAGCAGAGAGTATCATAACTAATACAGTTATTGGAAGTTGGATTTCAGATGTCAGGCAATCTATAAACCCTGACTGGAGGGGAGAGGGGGGCAGGTGCTGAGCTACAAACAGCTTCTAAAACTCCACTAGGCATGCTTTTTCCTTTCTTTGAAATCATAAAACACTTTGCTTCTACAATCGATATGGCATATACCACCAATTGCCTTGAATTGCAGTTACAGTTCTCATATGGCAGG
Organism: Spilogale gracilis; assembly: GCA_004023965.1. Lineage (NCBI taxonomy): Eukaryota > Metazoa > Chordata > Mammalia > Carnivora > Mephitidae > Spilogale > Spilogale gracilis. The sequence goes on from PITA01002925.1 coordinate 145,849, forward strand.
TACAAATTTCACAACCATAAAACTCCGGTGTGCAGAAATGTAACTTTCTTTATTGTTTTATAATTGGCTTAATTTAGCTCACAAACCCTCATTTCAGCTAATGACAGAGAACTTAATCTTGCTGATTCCAGACAATTCTGTCAGTCCTACTTTAAAACTTGGTATCCTTTGGAGGGAGTACCTAGTTAATTCAGGATTCCTAATCCCTTCATCCCTATCTTTTTTTCCCAGGGGGTGGTCTATATTCTAGCAAGCATGTTCGGGAGGCAAAATGTCTGGTCTGCGAGCATCCCGTCTTTTTAAGCCAGCTCTCCTCCCATTTCCAGGCTACAAGAACCATCCAGGTGGTAAAGAACATGTGGGGAGAAGTTTCCCCAATTCTCAGATGTGCCCACTCTGTAGTCCAGCTGCAAATCTATTGTGCGACAGGGGTAGTTTGATCTCGAGATTAGGTACAGGGCTTCACCCTCCCCACCTTGGCTTGCTTTCCTCTCCGTGAGCTCGGCACCCAGCTCTGAAAGGGCTCTTTGTCCTCCCTGGGGAGTGAAGCTCTTTACTCTGGACACGCCCAGGCTGGCTCCTGAGTAACTTGAATAATAATGAAATCCCTTTCCTCCCCTACCTGTTGGCTCTTAGAGCAGAATACTGTTGTTTCCAAGACCAGCCTCCGTTCTTGATTCCCAGAAGTTCAGCCCCGATCTATCTCCCGGGTAGAGAGTCCCATGACTTGTTCTGGCTGCCTCTTCAGGACCAGCTCTTTCCTGGGCCCTCGCAGCACGGTTCTGAAAGTAGAGGAAGGGCTGCAGGGTAAAAAAAAGAAAGAAAGAAAAAAGGAAACCACAGAACAGAGTTACCAGGAAGGAGAAGCACTAGGGGACTATTTCCTAGCCCACTCTGGCTCAGTGAGCACCGTGGCTGTTCTCCATCATGACAGTGTCCTGTCGGGCTCCCTGGGGACGCGGGACGGTCACTGGCTGCCACTTTTGCCGGCACAAGCAGCAGAAGGAACTTTCCGGGTTCGGCTGGTTGGCCTCCAGGTCATCCTTGCTCTTTCAGCTTCTGGAAGGTGGCCTTCATGTTTTCCAGTAGCAGCTTCTTGCTCAAGGAATCGACGCTGAGTTCCCCGCAGAGTTGACTGGGGGAGTGGTGGCCTTGGGGGCACCGCAGGCCATCCTCAGTGGATTGTGGGTTGTGTCCCCCAGGAGCTATGTCCTGGATCCTGGTACCTGGGAAGGCGGCCTTCTTTGGAAATCAAGTCCTTTCAGATGCACAGAGTTAAGGACTGAGATGAGATGACAGCAGCTTAGAGTGGCCCCTACATTCAATTACTATTGTCCCTGTGGGACAGGGAGAGACCCGAGTATTGCTGGGGCCGCCAGACCGTAGGAAGAGGCAAGGAGAACGCTCTCTTAGGGCCTTTGGAAGCAGCACGTCTGGCTGACCCCTTGATTTCAGACTTCTGGCCTCCAGATGGTGATAGAGTAAGTTTCTGTTATTTAAACAGAAACAACAGTTTGTGCTTTCTTCCAGCAGCGCTGGGGGAGGAACGTACTCAGGATGCTCCCTCCTGCCCCCATTTCCTTCTTCTCACTCCCGGAGTCGGATATTCTGAAGGCTGTGTCATTTCAGGGATCCAAAGGAGACTACATAGAGAATGGTCCCCAGTCTGATCCCCTTTAGTGCGCTGGTTCCCCCAGCTGCTCTGAGTCCCAGCTACTGAAGGCTCAGAGCCATTCTGCTCTCTAAAAATTGTCCTCCATGGAACAGAAGCTGTGGCCCTCCCCCAGGGGGCTTTGCACCACCCCTGCAGGGAGGCCACTTCACAGCGGACTGATGTGGGGAGCAATGCTGCACACCCTTGGCTCGAATGAGACTCGCTCTGTGATGCTCTGGAGGTCCCCCCAGGCCCCACGGCTCCTACTGCTGTGGGGTCAGAGACCGCATCCCTGTTTGCTCTCTGGCCCTGTCCTGGTACCCTCTTCCCTCCCGGGGCTGTTCTGCGCGGGGCCCCGTCTCAGGTGTGGCTTCCAGAGAAGCGGACCCCAAACTGCTGACCGTGACTCCGTGAGGGCACAGACTTTCTTCCCTGGGGCTTTATCCAGCACTGGGTACGACAGGGCCCCAGGGCACTGATTCCCAAGCTGTGGCATGCATAGCGGGCACCTGGAGAGTTGCTTAGGCTCCCAGATTTAACCCCAGAGATTTTGGTTCGGTCTGGGGCAGAGCCCGAGAATCGGCATGTCTGCGAAGCTGCCAGGTGCCGCTGCCCTGGCTGTCACTGCTGCTGGGGGGGGGGGGGGCGGCCCTCTGAGTCTCACTGCTCCAGGCCGTGTGGGTCGATGGGCAAGATGCATGGCTTGAGACAGGAAGGGTACCAGGAGAAGTTTCAAAAATTAATTTGCGTGTAAGAGTTGTGAGGTTGGGCAAAGGATGGCAAGAATCTGCGAGACGGGTTAAGCGTTGGGACTAGTTGAGGAAGTCTGTCTGGTGTGTTTTTGATTTGTGTGTTGGCCCAGCCCCTTGGCCTGTGGCTAAGCCCTGTAGGAGGGAACAGCTGTGGGCAGAAGAGATCACGGGGTCCCCCAAACTAGCTTAACTTAGAAAAGAAGAGCTGGGCATTCCTACGTGTGCTTGCACATCTGGTGTGTGTGAACATGCATATGCACACACATGGTGTATGAGTATGTGCATGCATATGCACCTGTGTGCGTGCAAGTGTGCATGCGCGCGCGTGCACGCGCGTGTGTGCATGTGTGTGCATGTGTGCGCGTGTGTGCGTGTGTGTATGTGCGTGTGTGCATGTGTGTGCATGCATGTGTATGTGCGTTCATGCGCGTGTATGTGCGTGCATGTGTGCACATGCACGTGTATCTGTGTGTGCAAGCACACAGGTGGTCACAGGTTTGTCGAGTGCTCGGCTTCACCAGGCAAGACACAGCCCCCAGCAGCGCCCAACACAAAGGGTAAGATAGCCCCACCCCAAGACACACACACACACACACACACACACACACGCGCACACACACACACAACCCCTCCACACACACCTCGACGCGCACACGCTAGTCCTTCCTGTTTGAACTCTTCCTTTTGTGCATCAGTCTATTTTTGTACAAGAGTCCTCACATCTTCATTTGCGGTTCCTGGCAATTTGGGGTTTGCTCTCTCCCACCGCACTCGCTGGCCCCACCAAGTCCAGGGTTTCATCTTGCTCTGCCTTCTCCCCTATTGATGACATGCTGGAAGTTTTGAATCTTCCCTGCTTCTGTTGTTCTGTTCACCTCTCTGATCATTTGTTTCATGGCTGCAGATAGCCCACTTCACAGAGGGGACTTGAATTCTTCTGATTCTTTGTTCCCAGACAGGCCCGGGCCCCCAGCCGGCACCCCTCTGCAGCCCACACATTGTCTGCTTGCCAGCAGGTGGCAGAGTGTCCATCCTTCTCATTTCTTTATAACAGATTGTAAGGGTGTGCTTCAAGCGCCAGTCCATCCCTGGGTGTGCCTTTTCTCTCTTAGACAAATCACAAAGAAGGGGCTTTAGGTTCAGAGGTTGAGTTAATCATATTCCTATTTCCGGCATATTCTCATCGTCACTCTGAAAAGCTGCTTTGTCTTTGTCAGCCCCCCCCCC